>NW_026472868.1:0-10943 GCF_026875155.1 Cherax quadricarinatus
TTTTTGCTAAGCGGGGAATGTTTTCCATTTTTTCAACTGCCCCGTTTTGGTGAGCTTGTTTCCACTGTAGTAGAGAGAAACCAGGTGTTGTGTGCTATTGCTGTAACCCGTCCACTTTCGAGGTTCAATGCGCTTTGCATTCAGAGATGCTCTTCTGCATACCACTGTTGAAATGCGTCCTTATTAGAGTTACTGTCACATTCCTGACCTGGTTTTGTCTTAATTTAACCTATCTCATTAACAAGGCGTTCTCGTCCACAGAACTGCCGCTTACCTTATGTTTTTATCACACAATTCTCTGTAAACACAAGAGACCGTTGTGTATGAAAATTCAAGGTGATCAGCAGTTTCTGATATATTCAAACCATTCTGTCTTGCACAAGCAATCATTACACAGTCATATTCACCTAGATCATATTTTTTATCTATTCAAATATTCGGTCTAAACAACAACTTAACCTTTTCACAATGTCTGTATGCTTTAGGCATTGAAGCGTTGTTACGTGATTGTTGGACTAGACAGCTGCATTGACGATCAGGTGCACAGATGTACTTAATAATGTGGCCACTGAGTGTATCTCAGCGATAGACGAATTTCTTGAAAAGCGAATTTTATAAAATAGTTAATACCCAGTAATATTGTTTGAAACATCTTTTATTCACTACTAGTACCGGAGTTAATTCCTAAAAAAGGTTACTAAATATAAAAAAAATGTAAATAGAATAAAAGAAAAAAAATAATTAAAATTACAAACATAGTAACTCTCCTGACCGTTCACTGTTACAGATTTCCAGTCGCCATGACAGACAGCTAGACTGTATTGCATCGACCACACAGCACAAATGATGATTTTATGTCTCTTGTCTTGTATTTGAAGCTACAGATCACACTGTCGACATGAAATCGTTCACTGTGTTGTCGAGTCGATCCTATACCAGTGAGATGACTAATGGAGTCTCTACGCAATACAAATGAGCAGACTGATAGAGTCTCTATACAATACCATTGAGCTGACTAATGGAGTCTCTATACAATACCAGTGAGCTGACTAATGGAGTCTCCATACAATACCAGTGAGCTGACTAATGGAGTCTATACAATACAATGATCTGACTAATGGAGTCTCTATACAATACCATTGAGCTGAATAATGGAGTCTATACAATACCAGTGAGGTGACTAATTCACTCTCTGTACAATACGAGTGAGCTGACTAATGGAGTCTCAGTACAATACCAGTGAGCTGACTAATGGAGTCTCAGTACAATACCAGTGAGCTGACTAATGGAGTCTCTATACAGTACCAGTGAGCTGACTAATGGAGACTATACAATACCAGTGAGCTGACTAATGGAGTCTCTATACAATACCAGTGAGCTGACTAATGGAGTCTCTATACAATACCAGTGAGCTGACTAATGGAGTCTCCATGCAATATCAGTGAGCTGACTAATGGAGTCTATACAATACTAATGATCTGACTAATGGAGTCTCTATACAATACCATTGAGCTGACTAATGGAGTCTATACAATACCAGTGACCTGACTAATGGAGTCTCTATACAATACCTGTGAGCTGAATAATGGAGACTATACAATACCAGTGAGGTGACTAATTCACTCTCTGTACAATACGAGTGAGCTGACTAATGGAGTCTCAGTACAATATCAGTGAGCTGAGTAATGGAGTCTATACAATACCAGTGAGCTGACTAATGGAGTCTTTATACAATACCAGGAAGCTGTCTAATGGAGACTCCATACAATACCAGTGAGCTGACTAATGGAGTCTCTATACAATATCAGTGAGCTGAGTAATGGAGTCTATACAATACCAGTGAGCTGACTAATGGAGTCTCTACACAATACCAGTGAGATGACTAATGGAGTCTCTACACAATACCAATGAGCTGACTAATGGAGCCTCTAAATAATACCATTGATCTGACTAATGGAGTCTATACAATAGCAGAGAGCTGACTAATGGAGTCTCTATACAATACCAGTGAGCTGACTAGTGGTGTTTCTATACAATACCAGTGAGCTGACTAATGGAGTCTCTATACAATACCAGTGAGCTGACTAATGGAGTCTCAATATAATACCAGTGAGCTGACTAATGGAGTCTATGGAATACCAGTGAGCTGACTAATGGAGTCTCAATATAATACCAGTGAGCTGACTAATGGAGTCTCTGTACAATACGAATGAGATGACTAATGGAGCCTCAGTACGATACCAGTGAGCTGACTAATGGAGTCTCTAAATAATACCATTGATCTGACTAAAGGAGTCTATACAAAACCAGTGAGCTGACTAATGGAGTCTCTATACAATACCAGTGAGCTGACTAATGGAGTTTCTATACATTACCAGTGTGCTGACTAATGGGGTCTCTATACAATACCAGTGAGCTGACTAATGGAGTCTCTATACATTACCAGTGAACTGACTAATGGAGTCTTTATACAATATCAGTGAGCTGACTAATGGAGTCCATACAATACCAGTGAGCTGACTAATTGAGTCTTTATACAATACCAGTGAGCTGACTAATGGAGTCTCTATACAATACCAGTGAGCTGACTAATGGAGTCCATACAATACCAGTGAGCTGACTAATGGAGTCTTTATACAATACCAGTGAGCTGACTATTGGAGTCTATACAATACCAGTGAGCTGACTAATGGAGTCTTTATACAATACCAGTGAGCTGATTAATGAAGTCTATATACGATACCAATTATCAGACTGATGGAGTCTCTATACATTACCAGTTAGCTGACTAGTGGAGTCTATACAATACCCATGAACTAACTAATAAAGTCTCTATACAATACCATTGAGCTGACTAATGGAGTCTCCATACAATATCAGTGAGGTGACTAATTCAGTCTCTATACAATACGAGTGAGCTGACTCATGGAGTCTCAATACAATACCAGTGAGCTGACTAATGGAGTCCCTATACAGCACCAGTGAGCTGAATAATGGAGTCTCTAAATAATACCAGTGAGCTGATTAATGGAGTCTCTATACAATACCAGTGAGCTGACTAATGAAGACTCTATACAATACCAGTGAGCTGACTAATGGAGTCTCTATGCAATACCAGTGAGCTGACTAATGGAGTCTATACAATACCAATGAGTTGACTAATGGAGTCTCTACACAATACCAGTGAGATGACTAATGAGTCTCTATACAATACCAGTGACCTGACTAATGTAGTCTCGATACAATACCAGTGACCTGACTAATGTAGTCTCTATACAATACCAATGAGCAGACTGATGGAGTCTTTTTACAATTCCAGGTAAACCTTCCCTGTTTAATAGTGAACGGTCAGTAGAGTTACTCTTTTTTTTCTTCGATTTTTCTGAGTTTTATGTTTAGCATATGTTTAGATCTGGCTCTCATATATATCTTTTTAAGATTTTGCATAGTACTTGATAAAGGAAAAAGTTAACTATGAAGCTAGTCGTGAATAAACGATGTTCAGATGGCTGTACTGGTTTTCATGTATTTATATGTGCATAGGCACACACACACACACACACACACACACACACACACACACACACACACACACACACACACACACACACAGAAGCTGACGACACTGGAGGACAAGAGAGATAGCAGGGAGATGATAACAACGTTAAAAATACTGAGAGAATTAAAAAAGGTGGACAACAATGGGTCATAATTGTAAGTTGAAGACTCAAATAAGTTACAGGGAGGTTGGGAATTATTTCTTCAGTCATAAAATTGTCAGGAAGTGAAATAGTCTGGAAAGTGATGTAGTGGAGGCAGGCACCATACATAGTTTTAAGAAGAGGTATGATATTGCACATGGAGCAGGGAGAGAGTGGACCTAGTAGCAACAAGTGAAGAGGCCGGGCCAGGAGCTGTGAATCGACCCTTGGACTGCAAGAAGGCGTTTGACACAGTTCCACACAAGAGATTGGTGCAAAAACTGGAGGACCAAGCAGGGATAACAGGGAAGGCACTACAATGGATCAGGGAATACTTGTCAGGAAGACAGCAGCGAGTCATGGTACGTGGCGAGGTGTCAGAGTGGGCACCTGTGACCAGCGGGGTCCCGCAGGGGTCAGTCCTAGGACCAGTGCTGTTTCTGGTATTTGTGAACGACATGACGGAAGGAATAACTCTGAGGTGTCCCTGTTTTTCAGATGACGTGAAGTTGATGAGAAGAATACACTCGATCGAAGACCAGGCAGAACTACAAAGGGGATCTGGACAGGCTGCAGAACTGGTCCAGCAATTGGCCCTGGAGTTCAATCCCACCAAGTGCAAAGTCAGAAGTTTGGGGGAAGGGCAAAGAAGGCCGCATACGGAGTACAGTCTAGGGGGTCAGAGACAAAAACCCTAAACTCAAGGAAAAAGATCTTGGGGTGAGTATAACACCAGGCACATCTCCGAAGCGCACATCAACCAAATAACTGCTGCAGCATATGGCGCGCCTAGCAAACCCTCAGAACACATTCCGACATCTTAATAAGGAATCGTTCAGGACCCTGTACACCGTATACTTAGGCCCATATTGGAGTATGGGGCCCACCAGTTTTGGAACCCACACCTAGCCAAGCACGTAAAGAAACTAGGAAAGTGCAAAGGTTTGGGAACAAGACTAGTCCCAGAGCTAAGAGGTATGTCCTACGAGGAGAGGTTTAAGGGAAATCAACCTGACGACACTGGAGGACAGGAGAATAGGGGGGACATGATAACAACATACAAAATAAATGAGAGGAATTGACAAGGTGGACAAAGACAGGGGTGTTCCAGAGATTGGACACAGTAACAAGGGGACAAAAGTTGGAAGCTAAAGACACAGATGAATCACAGGGATGTTAGGAAGTATTTCTTCAGCCACAGAGTAGGGCAGTAATGGAATAGTTTTTGGGGAAGCGAGTAGTGGAGGCAGGATCCATACATAGCTTTAAGCAGAGGTATGATAAAGCTCACGGCTCAGGGAGAGTGACCTAGTACGATCAGTGAAGAGGCGGGGCCAGGAGCTCGGACTCGAACCCCCGCAACCCAACTAGGTGAGTACAACTAGGTGAGTACACACACACACACACACACAACACACACACACACACACACACAAAACACACACCGCCTCCCCCACGCGCGGGGGGGGGAAGAGGGGCGGTGTGTAGGTGGGGAGAGTATACATTGGTACAACAGTGCCCATACCCACATCGATTAATCAATCAATCAATCAAGTTTATTCTCTATAAGGATTACAATGCGGGGTTTACATATTTTGAATATTGTGTGGTTTACATGTTTTAAAATACTAATTTACAGAGGGGGCCACTAGGACACCTAGCATGGTTTAGGTATTTCGGGCAGACTTAAAATTAATTCTAAACTTTAAATTAATTACAGATTATGGTATTAAGGCTAAGTGACACATTATAGTATGTGAGTTTAGCAATGTAAAATGCTTTTGTTTTGGCACAATACATAATGTCTATATTTGGAGTTCATGGGCAAACTTATGACTAGTTAAATTCATTATTTTAAGATTAAGATTCGTATTCTGTGTTTATAGTCAATGGGTATGAGTGTAAGTGTGAACCACCAGTGGTTTACATGTAGTTTAGTTGACGGGGTGTATCAGGGGATAAGACGTTTTCTAACTGTAGTTTTGAAAGTTGATGAATGTGTCTGCATTTCTAGAGTTTTCAGGTAGGGGTGTTCCAGATTTTAGGCCCTTTGACACACACTGAATTTTTTGTAAAGATTTAGTCGGACACGGGGAATGTCATAGAGATGTTTGTGTCTGGTGTTATGCCTGTGGGTCCTGTCACAACTATCAAGAAAAAGCGTTTTGGGTCCAAGGTTAATATTGTAAATGTAAGGTCCTGTAGATGTAGATTGCACAGTAGTAAGTGGATGTACTGAACAGGGAGTAAGTTTAGATCTATAAGAGTGGGGGGCGGGGGTGTTGCCAGGACCGATTCATGATTATTCTACTGTGCATTTTTTGTTAGGTTATTATTGACTTTAGATGTGTTGCTGCAGTTTTTGTCCCCAAGCCCCAAAGCATTTTGTAGGTATGGATAAATAATTTAATGGTATGTTGAGAAGGGGCAGTTTGCGGCACATAATATCATATCTTGGAGAGACCCCAACCGTTTGGATACTTTTTTGTTATGTGTTGGATATGGGTTTTGAAATTTAGGTTGTTGTCGAGTTAATAAAACCTAGGAATTGCCCTCCTTATGTTGGCAATTAGAGTGTGTTGATCTAATTTTAAGTTCGCAACACCTGCTCTGCTACCAAACATAATGATTAGGTTGTAAGTTTTAAGGTATTTTATTGGCTGTCACCCAAGTCAAATTCTGAGCAGCTCCTCGTTAACAAGGGTGTTGAGGGTTGCAAATTATGGTGGAGATGACGTAAGTTCGTGTCCGTCAGCAAAGAGAATGGGTTCAGTTGTTGGGATATGTTTGGAAAAATCATTAATTAAATGAAAAGAACAGGGACCAAGGACCCTTCCCTGCGGAACTCCAGTGTCAGGTGACCGGTGATGAGGCTTGCTTAAAAGGTGATATACCTAAGTGTAACCTATGTATATCCCTGTGGTGATACCTATTAGTAAGGCAGGATTGAAAAGCAAGCGCATGGCCTCTTAATACCAAAATGGTCAAGTTTGTGGAGTACGATGCCCGTGGTCTACTGTGCCCAAACGTTTTTTCTTAGGTCAATAAAAATTCCTAGCGGATATTCATGATGTACATGGGAAACAAATAAAGAAGTGGTATTGTAAGACAGTGTGAGCAATATATAGGTGCAAGTCCATGTGTATTGAAACCCCCTCACCCCTCTCCCAGGGCAAAAACCCCACCCAACAACCTGCGCTCCCCCACCCACTACCAGGGCCTCCCCCACCCAGTTTCCCAGCAGGGGTTTTCCCCCTTTCCCTTCCCAGCCCCTCACCACCCCTCAAACTCCACCAGGCACCATTGGCCCAAGTTTATTCCCTTTCCCCACGTAATATGTCAGTATGTCATACTCCACTCCTACAGTCTAGTCTAGGCAGATGGATGCCAAGCAGGAGGAAGCGAGCAGCCAGGAAATGGTACAGCTGGCAATACTAGGAGAGGCAAGTGCCGGTAGGGGCTTACAGCTTCGTTGTCTCAACTCTAATTGTTTCCTCCACAAACACGGTAGCTGCCCTGGTTCAGGATGTCCTCCTGTGGAAAGTGATGATCCAGATCCACCTCAGGCATCTGAACCCACTCCAACAGACCCCCATCTCATCAGATGATATCTTGGAAGCAATTAAAGCAATAGGTACCCCGACACACACATATTCCCAAAGCAGCCCGTCCACACGCAGCTGGGAAACTTACAGACCTCTTAAAAAAAGTAAACGATGGTTTCACTATCCTAAATGCCCACCAACCATCAAGGCATGGCACAATTTGCTACTTTTGGCAATGTCTACTTAGCTGTGCCGGAAAAAAGGGAAAAGAGGCTAGCCTCAATGATCATTAAATCTTTAAGAGACTTTCCTAGAACTGATAACCTCATTCGCCTTCCCCATCAATACAAAAAGGGAGAGGCAAAGCCCCACTCACTCCATTTACAGTGAAAAGTCAGAGTCCAGGTGAGCAAGAAAATTGAAGAGGGCAACATAGTGGGGCAATCACAATTATTACCATGAAGATAAAGTTGCCCCCAAGGTTTCTAAAAGGCAGAAGCAATCGAGGAAAGCACCCTGCCAGGGAAACCAGGGCACCAACGGTTCCAACACCTCTGTCCACACTGTGGAACCATTGATCGTGAAGACTCAGACGTTTACAAAGCAATAATGTCATTCCCATCTGGGTCTGCTGGGGTTTACACTGAAATAAAGCCACAGCATTTAAAGGAAATGGTTTAAACCCAGTTATTGGGGAGATTGCAGAGACACTGCTTCAGAGATCAAAAAGGTCTGTCAACAAAATTTCCTTCTTGGGCTGATTCCTGACGAAATTAAACCTTTCTTTTTTGGTGCAACACCTTATGCACTTAAAAAAAAGGATGGAAGAATTAGGGCTATTGCTGTAGGCAACACTTTTTTTTTCCGCCTCGTTTCCAAAACTGCTGCCCAAAGCATTCGGCAGAGGCAGCCATGATGCTTTCAACCAAACCAGCTTGGTTTTGGGGTCTCTCAAGGAAGTGAAGCAGTGGTTCATGCAACAAGGGCATATATCAACAACCTGCCTGAGGACAATACAGTGGTAAAATTAACTTCAAGAATGCTTCAATCTCCTGAAAAGAGATGTGTATTACAGAGTAAAAAGAAACATTCTCTGGTCTCTTCCCCTTTGTTCAGCTGGATATAGAAAGGAATCAATGCCCCCTGTTTGGAGAGCCCTGAAATCACATCATCAGAGGGTGTCCAGCAAGGGGATCCTCTTGCACCATTTCTCTTCTGTATAGCAGTTAGGGAAATCACAGTCAGACTGACCAGTGAGCTAAACATCTGGTTCCTGGATGATGGCACAATAGCAGTACAAGGGAGTCCTCTTAGGGATGTTACACAATGATGACACAGGGACAGGAAATGGGTCTCATCCTGAATCTGTCCAAAAAAAAAAAAATAATTTCAGTCAGTCAACAAGTGATAAATGCAGTGAGATCCAAACTACCAAAGGAGCATCAGTCACTGCCCCTACAAATAGTGTCTTGCTTGGAGCATATTGCGAACACGAATGGGTCACAGGTAATTAATGTAATTACCTGTTCATATAATTTTACATTGCTTATATTTGCGGTATTAGCTAAATCGTAAATATATTGCTTTATATTATTAATTTTACTTAGTATATTATTAGGTAGGATGAACATTTATATAATTTTTCAGTGCTCATAGTTTGAGTGTTAAGTAGCTGACAACACTGTCCCAACTACTGTGTTTTCTCTCCACTCGTTACGCTGCCAGCTTCCTCTCTGTTGCTTGGCAGCAGCAGTCCATGGAGAAATTCCCCGTGATAGGGGGGTTGTACACACCTCACCTGGAGATCTAGCTGGCCCGTGTTTATTATTGTCGGTTGGATGTTGCTTCTAGCAAGAGGTCCCTCTACTGCTTTACCTTTGGGGCCCCTTTTTGGAAGATCGTCCTCTGTCGCTTTCCTTGTTTTTTTGGGTTTTGTGTAAAACCCGTTCACAGAACCAAAAGCTAGACTTAGTGATTTTCGACGTTGTACTGAGGGTTTTGTGTCTCAAAAGACACTCTGAGAAACTCAGGTCCTGAGCTGTAGCTTCTGTACTGGTATTGTGTTACTGTACGGTCGGGATTTTCTTATGCTGAACTTAGATCAGTAGTTGGAGTTTTGTGACTTTGTGGAGGATCTGCAGAGTCCCTACTTAGTGTCATTATATTATCTCCTTGTTCCTTATTCTGTGTTGCTGTTGCTTGTATATTGCTGTTCGGCTTATCAGTCTTTTATTGTTCAAGAAAACTGTTCAGATTGCCAGGTTGGTCAAGAAGTTAGTTTATTGAGGACTTTTAGTCAGTCACTGGTTAGTTAGTCGGCTCTGGTGGCCTGTGTTTTAACGCGTTCGCTTACACTCGGTGAGGGCCTGGGTTCGATTCCAGCCAGAGTAGAAACATTGGACGTGTTTCTTTCCACCTTTGTCTATGTTCCCCTCAGTAAAATGGTACCTGGGTGTTAGTCACTTGTGGTCGCATCCTGGGACACTACCTAAGGTGGGTGTGTCAGACCGGCCGCGGGGGCGTTGACCCCCGAAACTTCTCCAGATAAACTTCCAATAACAAAAAACGAGAGAAGTGTAGGAACTTGTATCCATATTATATTCAATTGTTTTACCAATATTTACTTTGATAATATACGCCTAGTCAACTTAATTGTTAATAAACTTATTAAATTTTAATTTCTTTAGTTAGTAGCCTACCAGTTGTAATCCTGAAGCACTATTGAATCTTACTGAATTCTAATGGATAATTGGACCAGGATACTGACTACTTGTTACAAAAATCAAGTAACAGGCTGGATGCTAGAAGGGCAGTCCTTTCTAGTATTCACTGGAGATCTCTATGCTTATTAGATATCGCGTTTTTTGTAACAGAGCACCTCTGGGAAGCAATACCATTGACACAATCCTCAGGAAGAAATAGGAAGAACTGAGGAGAATGGAACAACAAATAGGCAATCTTGACACCCACGATGCCTTGTACCTTGTCACAAAGTGCTTGAGTCTGCCCAGGTTGACATATTTCCTAAGATGTGCACCTTCATATGATAACCCTATACTGCACGAATATGACAGTATCCTGAGGCAGATTTTTATGAAAGTACTTTACCTTACTCTAGAAGATGGGCAGTGGAACCAAGCTACACTTCCAGTCAGACTAGAAGGCACTAGTGTCCGCAAGCCATCACAGATTTCACTACCTGCTTTTCTGTCCTCATGCATTGCATCCAGAGGGCTTGCAGCAGCAATTCTCCCTGAGCATCTTATGGGGCAAGATTGGAGTCCAGGACCAAAAGTTCATTGACGGAGCCATGATCTGGGATAATCTAATAGGCTCTGAAACCAGACCTGCTCACCCCAAAAACTACAAACAGTCGCACAGGGATGGCCTGATAGTAGAGAAAATAGCCTCAACAATGCTTCAGAGTGTGTCAGGGAAGGAAAGAGCCTGCCTCCTGGCAGTGAGAGCCCCTCATGTAGGGGACTTTCTGTTGGCTGTTCCCAACTCCAGCCTTGGCACACGGCTCGACCCACAGACCATCTGCATTGGTGTTGCCCTTTTACTTGCCGCCCCTTTTCTCGCCGAACACAGGTGTATTTGTGGCAGTGAAGCAGCAGACCGATTCGGGTACCAATGGTTTGTGTGCCGTAAAAACCGAGGGAAAGATTGCAAGACATGGAGGTTTAATAACTTATCA
>NW_026472869.1:0-10620 GCF_026875155.1 Cherax quadricarinatus
TTTTTTAAAAAATCTTAAGAAGAAAGGCATATCAACCAAGTTTTCATGGTAAGGGAGAACCAACATATTTTTAGTTGAATATGGTTGGTTGTCCCTTTTTGGGTTGTAAAAAGTATTTCTAGCAATTTTAAATGATTTATCAATTACATTTCTCGAGTATTTCAGATCATTGGCTATTTCATAAATTTTGCAGATTTCTTCATCTATGAACTCTGAACTACAAATACGTAAAGCTGTCAAAAACATTGAAGAGAAAACAGACAGTTTAACTTTATCTTGATGGGAAGAATAATAGTGTACATAGGAACAGTTATTTGTAGGTTTTCTGTAAATTTTTAATTTGAATTCATTATTTCTCTTAACAATTAAAACATCTAGAAAAGGCAATGAGTTATTTTCCTCAAACTCAACAGTAAAATTTATAGAATGGGCTAATCTAGTTAATTTGCCAAGGAAATGGTGTATATCTACATTCTTGGGCATACGACATAAAATATCATCGACATATCTGAACCATTTTGCTCTATTAGGGAGGATTGTGTTAAGCAATCTTGTTTCAAAAAATTCCATGTATAGATTACTAAGAACAGGTGAAAGAGGATTTCCCATTGCCATACCAAATTTCTGAGTGTAAAACTTATCATTAAATACAAATTTTGCATCAACAATGCAAAGTTTAATAAGTTTAATGATGGTAGGAACTGGTAATGGTAAATCATAATTAACGAGTTCTTCAGATAAGAAACTTAATAAACCATCAACAGGAACTTTCGTAAACAAGGAAGTAACATCAAAACTAACCATGTTAAAATCATTTAAGTCAGTCAAGGAGCTTAATTTATCAACTAAATCTAAGTTGTTTTTAACATTGAAGTTAGAAATTTTACCAACAATAGGGCTTAAAATGTCAACAAGCCGTTTGGATAATGTATAAGAAACTGATCCTATGGAGCTAATAATTGGTCTGATTGGATTACCTGGTTTGTGTGTTTTATTAGTCCATACATGTAAGGTAAAGATGGATTAGTGGAAGTAAATTGTTTAATTAATTCATCTTTGCCTTTTAGTAGAAGTTTTACTGTTTTATTGAAATTTCTGTTAACGGTTTCTAAGGGATTCTTTTTAAGTTTAGAATAGGTTTCAGTATCATCTAAGAGATTATTCATTTTTTCTTGGTAATCATTTTCTTTCATAATTACTATTGCATTTATGTTATCTGCTTTGGTAAAGCGCAAATTTTTATTATTGTTAAGTTATTAAGTTATTAAGGACAATTGGGAATGTTTTGAAAACTTGGCTGACATGCCTTCTCTTCTTAAGACTTTTAATATTAAAGTTGTATTTAAAAATCTTGACAGAGTAAAAAAACTTTTGATGAAGAATTCCCCCCAAAATGCTGACGGATGTGTCTATAAGATTCCTTATAAAATTTGCGATAAAGTGTGTGTGTGTGTGTGTGTGTGTGTGTGTGTGTGTGTGTGTGTGTGTGTGTGTGTGTGTGTGTGTGTGTGTGTGTGTGTGTGTGTGTGTGAGTGTTTATGTGTTTATGTATATGTGTGTGTGTGTGTGTGTGTGTGTGTGTGTGTGTGTGTGTGTGTGTGTGTGTGTGTGTGTGTGTGTGTGTGTGTGTGTGTGTGTGTGTGTGTGTGTGTGCGTGTGTGTGTGTGTGTCACTATATTTATACTTGTACCTGTGTAAATATAGGTATATATATTTGTGAGATTGTCTATGTGTGAATATTTGGATTAATGTACGTATGTTTTTTTTTATAAATATACAATATGTATGAGTATACTCGTAAATGAGAGTGTGTGTGTTTGTGTGTGTGTGTGTGTGTGTGTGTTTGTGTGTCTGTGTTTGTGTGTGACCATATTTATGGAGACATGTGTGCGTATGTTAATATAAATAAGATTAATATATGAATGCTCATTCAGTTTCTTGCACAGAGTAAATACAATCAGACGGATGAGTTTCTTGGCTAGAAAGTGTATCGTGGTGAACCAGATTAATGACTTTCTGTCAGGCTGCCTGAATATGCTTCTCAACAATTCCCACTGCCAGTTCCCACTGTCAGTGGCAGTGCCGCGTTCCTGTGTCACCACCTGCCTGGTTTAATTGCCTCCGACATGCGGTTAACAAATTCCAACTCAGAGCTGTGATGCTGATTCCTGAGAAACTGTGTGTTGCGTGAATGGTTGTTGGAAGCTGTACGTAACTACTAAGAGTCACTCGTTACCACTGGCGACCACTTGCCAAAACCAGCAGGAAATCTCGGCGTGTGGAGAATGGGATTAACAAAACCGTGGCTGCAATCCTTCACAGATCACCCCATAAGTTGAAGACGATGGAAGAGAAAGTTTCGGTCTGTCCTTGTTAAAGGTCCCATGCTTGATAAGGGTTCAGGAGAGACCGAAACAACTCTCTGACCACTTTATCCTGACAGTGGGTTTGCTACAAGGGTTTCGACCGGTATTCAGTGCCCTGTACTCCGACTGTGGAATCGAGAATCGTGAGTCTTCTGTATTAAATGTATGGATACAAAGTTTGCTGATAAATAAGACACACGTTCAACACTTGGGTATCTTTACTGCAGAAACGTTTCGTCTGCGGAAGTTTCTATAGCAGCATACAGGCGCATATTAGATCAGAAACAGTAAAAGAATTTTACTTTCTCATGCAAGTGGAGATTTCGTCTCGTGAAACAAAAGACCCCACTTTGTGGAGCAAACTTTTATTGGAACAGCGTCCCAATAAAAGCTTGTGTCAATAAAGATATGATTTGTAACGTGTCTTTTTTCACTGTTATTGGTAGTGCACTTCTGGGTCTCATATAGAAGCAAGAAACGACGTGCTTCGTACCTTAAAATTACCTAACCTTTCATGTGTCTCTATTCACATGTGGCTTTCGTTGTCTCTACCTATGTATAGATACCTGTCCTCTGAACCTAGTGCCTAGTATGCCCAGGTCACCTGTCCCTTGGTACATATTACCTGGCCTTCCCTGGAGGATACACCACAAACATATACCTCAACCATATTTAAACTTAGCACACATTTAATTACAGTATTTTGATGCTAATATCATCCATGTGAGGTACCCGGATAAGGGAAGTGCCAGCCATGTCAGGTGCTGCTTATAATCCTAAATTATGAAGTCGTATAGGGGGCTTGGAGGTCGCATTACATTACCAAGAGTAGAAGGTATAATCAGAGCACAGGTACTGAGAGTCACGTTCAACATGAGGGCTGATTATAGGGAGCTAGCTTTAAGAGAGGCGATATTTCGAGCAATAAAGAGGAGCTCTTATCGTCAATGGCGAAGTCGTTAGTGTTATGATGATTATTCTTTCTTTTTGCAAATCTTTACGCACACCCACGGAATAAAAGAAACTAAAAAAATAGTGAATTGTACCTCTTGTTCTACTGAACCGTAATCTGTGAGTAATAAAAAAGGGAAAAAGATGAATATAGACGGTATAAAGTTTCCTGACACATCTTACTTAACCTGACAGCTACTAGGACAGGTTGATGCTGCCTGCTCCTAGGAAAGGTTGATGCTGTCTTCCCATACGGTAGGTTGAGCTGCCTGCTCCTAGGATAGGTTGATGCTGCCTGCTCCTAGGACAGATTGATGCTGTCTGTTCCTAGGACAGGTTGAGGCTGTCTGCTCCTAGGACATGTTGATGCTGTCTGCTTCTTGAACAGTTTGAAGTAGGCTGCTCCTAGAAGAGGTTGATGCTGTCTACTTCTAGGACAGGTTGATGCTGTCTGCTCCTAGGATAAGCTGATGCTTGTTGCTCCTGGGACAGGTTGATGTAGGAGTCTCCTAGGACAGGTAGACGTCTGCTTCTTGAACACGTTGAAGTAGGCTGCTCCTAGGACAGGTTGATGCTGTCTGCTCCTAGGACTGAGCAGCGTAAAGTGGTGGTAAGTGGACAGTATGTATCTCAGATTCGCTGATACAGGCAGAAGGACACTTGAGCGGGAAAATGTGTGTGTATGAGGCCGTTCACTTAGTCCCCAGATGTCTATTCTCTCGACCATTACGACGACTAGGGGAACGACACACTAGGGTCGTTCACACAGTCTTGGGGAGCTGACACACACACACACACACACACACACACACACACACACACACACACACACAACACACACACACACACACACACACACACACACACACACACACACACACACACACACATACACACACACCCACATACACACAATCTGCAAGAAAGTGGAGAGTGAAATAGAGGAGGCACGATCAATACATAGCTTCAAGAAAAAGTATGACAAGGCTCTTGGAGCAGAGAGAGAGTGGATCTAGTAGCAAGCGAAGAAGAGTCGGGGTCAGGAGCTATGACCCCACCCCTGGAACCACATGTAGGTGAGTACACATACACACACACATACTGTACACCGTGCACGTCAGGCCCAATTTGGAACCCACACCTGCTCAAGCACATCAAGAAATTAAAGAAATGCAGAGGTTTGCAACAAGACTAGTCCCAGAGCTAAGGGAAATGCCCTACGAGGAGAGGTTAAGGGAAATCTACCTGACGACACTGGATGGCAGGAGGGTTTGATGGGGACATTATAACAACATATAAAATACTGAGAGGAATTGACAAAGTGGATAGGGACAGAATGTTCCAGAGATGTGACACAGCAACAAGGGGTCACAGTTAGAAGTTTAAGACTCAGATGAGTCACAGGGATGTTAGGAAGTATTTCTTCAGCCATGTAGCTGTCAGGAAGTGGAAGAGTTTGGAAAGTGATGTGGTGGAGGCAGGTTCCATACATAGCTTTAAAAAGAGGTACGATAAAGCTCATTTAGCAGAGAGAAAATGGACCAAATAGCGACCAGTGAAGAGGCGGGGCCTGGAGCTGTGACTCGACCAGTGCAACCGCAACTAGGTGAGTACACACACAGGCGCTTCTAAAAATTCAATAAGTATGTATCCCTTTCAATAAAAACCTAATATATTATTGTTATTGTTATTATTATTATTATTATTATTATTATTATTATTATTATTATTATTATTATTATTATTATTATTGTTATTATTATTATTTACTGATAAAAGCAAAATTAGTAATGGTTTTTACAATGGTTTGCTGGGAAGAGGAAATTTGCTCCAAATCCAGGAATCAAGAGCATCCTCCCACAAGCATCAAAGGAGTCGCCGAGGGCATAACCCCCTCTCTTTCCCTTCCCCACCTCCTGCTCCCCCTCCCACTCGTCCTCCCCCCCTTCCCCTCCCCTCCTCCTCCTCCTACTCCCCTCCCCTCCCCCCTCCTCTCCCCTCCCCCCTCCTCCTCCTCCTGCTCCTACTCCCCCTCGCCTCCTCCTTCCTCCCCTCCTCCTCCTCCTCCTGCTCCTCCTGCTCCTTCTCCTCCTCCTCCCCCCTTCTTCTCCTCTCCCCCTTCCCTCCTCCCCTCCTCCTCCTTCCCCTCCTCCTTCCCCTCCTTCTCCCCTTCTCCCTCCTCCCCTCCTCCTCTTCCCCTCCCTTCCCTCCTTCTCCTTCTCCTCCTCTCCCTCCCCCCTCTTCCCCCTCTTCCCTCCTCCTCTTTCTCCTCCTCCTCCCTACTTTTTCCTCCCCCTCCCCCCCTCCTCCTCCTCCCCTTTCCCCCTCCTCCACCCTCCCCCTCCTCCTCCTCCTCCTCCTCCTTCTCCTATTCCCCTCCTCTTCCTCTTCCTCCCCATTTCTCCTCCTCCTCCTCCCCCTCCTCCCCCTCCTCCTGCCCCTCCTCCCTCCCCTTCCTCCCCCCCTCCTCCCTCCCCTTCCTCCCCCCTTCTTCCTCCCCCTCCTTCTCTCCTTCCTCCCCCCTCCCCCTCCCCTTCTTACCCCCTCCTCCTAGCCCCCGCCTCACCCTCGCCCCTTCCTCTCGTCCTCCTCCTTCTCCGTTCCCCGCCCCCTCCTCCTACTCCTCCCCCCTCCTACTTCTCCTCCTCATCCCCGTCTTCCTCCCCTTCTCGTTCTCCTCCCCTCCTGCTTCTCCTCCTTAGCCCCCATCCTCCTCCTCCTCTCGCCTCCTCCTCCTTCTCCTTCTCCTCCTCTTCCTCCTTCTCCTCCTCCCCTCCTCTTCCTCCTCCTCCCCATTCTCCTCCTCCTCCTCGTCCCCCTCTTCCTCCCCTTCCTCCTCCCCCTCCTCCTCCTCCACCATTGATGAACCTCGTCTTGCAGAGTTGCGTTGCAACTTGTACTTCAACAAGTTACTCTTGCAAGACCCAGAATTTGGATGCTGCATCTCCGAAACCTTAAGAAGAGTCTGAAAATTCTGAGGAAGGTCCGAAATTTTGCGGAAAGTCTGAAATCCTCAGAGATTTCTGTATGAAAAAAAGTCTAATTTCTTGGTTTTGTTTTGTTTTTCGTTAAGAGTTGTGACCCCGGTGTTGAGGAGTCATCCAAGAGCCGGGAAGCCAAGAGCCAGTCAAGCCGCTTGTAAAGTTAAGCCTCCAGTAGTCAGCGATGTTGCCTAAAGTTACGGCAGAGTCAGTCAAGTTTACAGTTATCGTCAGAGTCATCGAAGTTGTCCAAGAGTTATCCAGGATAACTGTCTGCTATAATATGTACATAATTCCGCCTGTTTGCGAATTGTTAAGTAAATATATGTATGAATATATATATATATAATATATATATATATATATATAATATAATATATAAGGTTGGTGGGTTTGACACAAACCACCCAGGGAATACACCGTCCTGCCAGATGACTGTGAAAAAAAAACCCTGTAACTGTTTGCATGAGGGGTAGGAGCTGGTTTCCTTTTTCTGTCTCAAAACACGCTAGTAACGGGGATACTTGCAATCCATTACATTTTGGTCACACTTCACAACACGCACATGCATATATATATACAACATCTAGGTTTTTCCCCTCCTTTTTTAAAATACTTTTGTTCCTTTTTTTTTTTCTTCTTTGTCCAGGGGGGAAGTGGAAAAGAATTTTTTTCCTCCGTAAGCCATGCGTGTCGTATGAGGCACTAAAATCCGGGAGCAATGGGCTAGAAACCCCTTCTCCTGTATAAAATTACAAAAAAAGAGAAGAAAAAAAAAATTTTAAAAAAACTGGTTGCTTAAATGTCGTGGGTATGCGGTGACAAGAAACAGATTTTGCTGATTTTATGAATAAAAAGAAGGGGGATGTCCCGGGCCCCAACGAAACAAACAAAGGGGGGGAGGAGATTTTTCAGGGGGGGGAAATAAATGGGATTAAATCTGGAGTATCTGGAAGTTAGAGCAAAGGAAGGGTAGCGTAATGTTAAATGATCAGTTAGGGAAGGGAAAAAAGAGAATATGAATGTGTAAATTCAAGATTATTGGTTAAAGAAAGGTTGGATGCGAAAAAGGGGGTCATAATAACGGTATGCCCCGGGAGAAAAGGAATCAGAGGAAGAAGAGATTTTGGAATGTTAAGTGAATGTATGGGACATTTGAACCAAGGAGGAGAGAAATTGTGGTGGGGGACTTGAATGCTAAAGTGGGAAAAACTTTTAGAGAGGGTGTGTGGGTAAGTTTGGGGTGCCAGGTGTAAATGAAAGGGGAGCCCTTTATTGAATTTTTGTATAAAAGGGGGTTTATTTATAGGTAATACATATTTTAAGAAAAAGGGGAAAAATAAGTATACACGATATGATGTGGGGCGAAATACAGTTTTTTTGGATTATTTTTGGGTAGATAAAAGACTGTTGAGAGATTTTCAGGATTACATGTTTAAGAGGGGCCCCCAGAAATCAATCACTTTCTATTGTACACACGGATAAAAGGTAGATGGGGTACGGAGAATAAACATCAGGGGAAAGAAGGTAAGGTTTTTTAAACAAAAGAGGAGGGAGTTAGGGTAAGATAAAACAGCTATTGGGGGATAGATGGGCAAAAGAGCATAGGCAATGGGGTAAGAGGGATGGGGTAGGGTTTTAAAAAAGTAGTTTAGATGCTCACAAAGTTTTTGGGTTTCAGGGAAAATGGTGCAGGAGGGGAAAGGGGGGGGGATTGGGGGAATGATATGAAAAAGAGAGTAAGGGAGAAAAAGTTAGCATATGAAATTTTTACAAAATAGAAGTATGCAAGGAGGGGAAAAGTATATGGAAAAAAAGAGAATTAAAGAGTGGTGAAGCAATTAAAAAGAGCAAATGGAAAGTGGGTAGATGTTATCACAAATTTTGTTTAAAAAAAGAAAAAGTTTGGGTGGATAACAAGTAAGAAAACCTAGAGAACAAATGTTTTCAGTTAAAAAAAAGGAGGAGAGTTTTAAATGGAGAGTTAGAGGTATTGGGGAAAGGGAAAGGAATTTTTTGAGGAATTGTTTTTAAAAATTTTAGAAGATAGGGAAGCGTATTTCGTGTATAGGGGAAGGAGGAATAAATCTTTTAGGAGTGGGAAAAAGCCCGTTGTGAGTGTGGGGGGAAATTCGTGAGGGGTAGGGAAAATGAAAAAGGGGGAAGGGAGCCGGGAATGGGGAAAAAATAGAAAAGTTAAAACAGGGGGGGGATTAGTTTTTGGGGTGGTTGGGGCAATTATTTAAAAAATGTAGGAAGAGGTAAGGTACCTAGGGATTGGCAGAGAGCACATAGTTCCTTTTTTAAAAAAACAAAGGGGAAAAAGAGAGTCAAAAAAAAAATTTTAGGGGATAATCGTTATGTACCTGGTAAAGTGTATGGTAAGTTTAAATGAAAGAATTAAGAGTAAACGGAAATAGGGTAGCAGAAGAACAAAGGGGGCTTTTTGGAAAGGGAGGGGGGGTGTGGGCCAGGTGTTTTTAAATGAAACATAAAGGAACAGTATTTAGATAAGGGTAAAGAGGGTTTGTGGCATTTATGATTTGGAAAAGGCATGACAGGGGGATGGGGGGCAATGTGGGAGAGTTGCAAGTTATGGTGTAGGAGGAGGTTACGAAAGCAGTGAAGAGTTTTTACGAGGATAGTGAGGGGTAATTTTGAGTATGTAGGAAGAGGGAAATTTTTTTCCCCTAAAAGTAGGCCTTGACAAGGATTGTGTTCACCGTGTTTTTTAATATATTTTAAATGGGGGTTGTAAGAAAAAATGCGGGGGTCGGGGAAGAGGCTGGATTTAAAAGATAAAGAATCACACAAAAAAGGGGAGTTGTCACGCTGCTTTTTTTGCTGTGACACTGTCTTGGGAGATTCTGAAAGAATTGCAGAGATTGGTGGATGAATTTGGTGGGGTGTGCAAAAAAAGGGAAATTTAAAAGGGTGAATACAGGAAGAGTAAGGTTTATGAGAAAACAAAAAGATTGGTATAAAAGTTTGAATATCAGATTGGAGGGAGAGAGTATGGAGGAGTGAACTTTTCAATTTTTGGGGAGTGGACTGTCAGCGGAGGGGTCTATAAAGAGAGGTAAATCATAGAATTGATAGGGAAAAAGAGTGAGGGGTGCACTTAGGAGTCTGGGGAGACAAAGAATTTTGTCCTTGGGGGCAAGGGGGGAATGTATAGAGAATTTTTTACCAACGCTCTTATAGGGTGTAAGCGTGGGGATAATTTTGAAGCGGGGAGAAGGCTGGAGCATGGAGATGTCATGTCTGGGGGCTGGGGGTGTGAATATAATCAAAAATTTCGAGTTTGGAAGTTTGGAGGAGGGGCGGGGTTACCCAAAAAGTTTTTCCAAGGCTGAGGGAAGGGTTGTTGAGGTGGTTCGGACATGTAGAAAATGGGGCGAAACAGAATGACTTCAAGGTGTACATCTGTAGTGGAAGGAAGGCGGGGGAGGGGGGGCCTAGAAGGGGTTGGGGGGAGGGGTAAAGGAGGTTTTGGTGCGGGGGCTTGGCTTTTCCCGCAGGGATGCGTGGGGTGTTTAGGATGAATGGAACAAATGGTTTTTAATACTTTACTTCTGTTGGGGTGTACAAAGTAAATTTATGAAGGGGTTCAGGGGAAAACCGGGAGGCCGACTTGAGCCGGGAAAGGGAATACATGCCTGCCTCTGAAGGGGGGTTAATGTTGCATTTTTAAAAATGATGTAAAGACCCTTTTTTTGGGAAGACTGATTGGGGTTTAATGATATGAAAGTTTTTCTTTTTCGGGGCCCCCCTGCCTTGGGGGAATCGCCGGGTGATAATAAAAAAAAAAAAAAATATATATATATATAAAATAATAATTAATATATAAATTTTATATATTATATAATATATATATAAATATATTGTATTATATAAAAATATTTTATATATATTAAAATATATATATATATATATATATATAATATAATATATATATATATATATATATATATATATTATAATATATTTAAATATATATTATATATATACCCCCTGAACACCTGGGGGGTTTGTACCCCAAAGGGTTAAAAGGAAAATGATAAAGCCGGATGACCCCCTGGTTCACCCAAAGGTGCAAGGAGGCAAAACCAAATGTCCTAGGGGAAAGGAAGGTAAGAAGGCAAAGGAACCAGGAGAATAAGGAGAGCAGTCGCAAGCCAAAATGACTATGCACAAAAAGAAGGGAGGCCCCAAAGACAAAATGAAAATACATAGACGAAAACCAAATCTGACCCAAACTGTTGTATAGCCAATCAGGAGGAATACAATGTCATGGCCAGTAATCAGGGTAAGAAAAAGGA
>NW_026472870.1:0-11918 GCF_026875155.1 Cherax quadricarinatus
CCATCAGCTACTGCTGCCTCAGCTACTGCTGCCTCAGCTGCTGCTGCCTCAGCTGCTGCTGCCTCAGCTACTGGCTGCCTCAGCTTACCTGCTTCCTCTGCTACTGACTGCCTCAACTACTGCTGCCTCAATAACTGCTCCCGCTTGCCTCAGTACTACCTTTGCTGCTGCTGCCTCATAGCTGCTGCTGCCTCAAGCTACTGCTGCCTCAGCTAGCTGCCTCAGCTACTGCGGCTCTGCTTATCTTGCTGCCTCAGCTACTGCTTGCCCAGCTACGCCTGCCTCAACTACTGCTGCTCAGCTACTGCTGCCTTCAGCTACTTGCTGCCCTCAAGCTGCTGATATCCCAGCGGTTGCTGCCTAAGCTTCTGCTGCCTCAGCTACTGCTGTCCTCTGCTGTGCTGCCTCAGCTGCTGCTTGCCTCAGCTACTGCTTGCTCAGCACAATGCTGCCTCAGCTACTGCTTGCCTCAGCTGCTGCTTAGCTGCTTCTGCCTCAGCTACTGCTGCCTCAGCTGACTGCTGCCTCAGCTGCTTGCTGCTCAAGCTTACTGCTGCATCAGGCTACTGCTGCCTAGCTACTGCTTGCCTCAGCTACTGCCTTAGCTGCTTCTGCCTAGCTGCGCCTGCCCAGCTGCTGCTGCCTAAGCTTGCTGCTGCCTCAGGTGCTCTAGGCTGCCGCTGCTTAAGCAGCTCATACACACTCATCTATTTCTAGTCTTGGTCTTGCATGTCATGGTTTGACTTCCACTTTTGGCATTAACGTCACAACTTCAAGTTGATATCTGCCGAGTTCCAAGTGTCTGCATTTAAAACTTTTCCCCACTAAATGGAACTGTCCAATTACTACTTTTTTCCGATCAATATATTTCTTTTGTTCAACTTCTGATGGAAAACATTAATCCGGCCAGTAAACTCACTGGAAATTTTGTATTTGTAAGACTTGAAAATTTATTTTTAGCGTCGAGGGAGTCATAGGAATCCCATCTATCCCAGCAGTTGAACAGGTATCACCATCTTCCATGTACATCCCAAGCCATGTGCAACAAGGTATACTTCCTGTCGGGGTATAGCCCTGACCATGTGAACAAGGTTATACCATCCTATCTATGTTACATCCCAGCCAGTGAAACAAGGTATACCATCCGATCCATGTACATCCCAGCAGTGAACAGGTTTACCTTTATTTCTTGTAACTTCCCAGTCAGTGAACAAACGTATACCATTCCTATACTAGTACCTCTCCAGCCAGTGAACAAGGGATTCCATCCTTATCAAAGTACATCCAGGGTGGGGGGGGGGGGGCCAGTGAACAAGGTTTACCTTCCTATCCAAGTACATCCCAGCAGTGAACAAGGTATACCTTCCTATCCAAGTACATTCCCAGCCAGTGAACAAGGTATTTCCATCTCTATCCAAGTACATCCCAGCCGTTAGTGAAACAAGGTTTTTTTTATACCTTCCTATTCCAAGTACATCCCAGCCATGTGAACAAGGTATACCATCCTATCCAAGTCATCTCAGCAGTGAACAAGGTATACCATCTATCCAAGTGGACATCCAGGCAGGTGAACAAGGTCTTACCTCCTATCCAAGTACATCCCAGCCATGTGAACAAGGTATACCTTCTATCCAAGTACATCCCAGCCAGGTGAACAAGGTATACCTTCCTATCCATGTATTCCCGGCAGTGAACAAGGCTATACCATCCTATCCAAGTACATCCCAGCAAGTGATACAAGGTATACCTTCCTATCCAAGTCATCCCAGCCAGTGAACAGGTTTTATACCTTCCTATCCAAGTAATCCCAGCCAGGTGAATCAAGGGATACCCAGTCCTATCCAAGTACATCCCAGCCAGTGAACAAGGTTATACCTTCCTATCCACGTACATCCCAGCCAGTGAACTAGTATACATCCTATCCAAGTACATCCAGCCACGTGAAAAAGGTATACCTCCTATCCATGTAACATCCCTGCCGTGAACAAGGTTTTCCATCCTTTCCAAGTACATCCCAGCCTGTGGAAACAAGGTATACCTTCCTATCCAAGTACATGCCACAGCCTAGTGTAACAAGGTATACCATCCTTTCCATGTACATCCCAGCCAGTGACAAGGTATACCCATCCATATCCATGTACTCCCAGCCAGTGAACAAGGTATACATCCTATCCAGTACATCCCAGCCAGTGACAAGGTATACCATTCTATCCAAGTACATCCAGCCAGTGGAACAAGGGTTTACCCATCATATCCAAGTACATCACCAGCAGTGAACTAAGGTTACTCCTTTCCAAGTTACTTCCCTGCAAGTGAAAAGGTATACCATCCTATCCTAAGTACATCCCAGCCTGTGAACAAGGTATAACCCCATCCTATCCAGTACATTCCCAGGCCAGTGAACCAAGGTTTACCTTCTATCCCAAGTACATCCAGCCAGTGAACAAGGTATACCTTCCTATCAAGTACATCCCAGCAGGGAACAAGGTTATAACCTTCCTATCCAAGTACATCCCAGCCATGTGAACAAGGTATACCTTCCTTAATCCTATGTACATCCGCAGCCAGTGAACAGGTAACCATCCTATACCAAGTACATCCCAGCAGTGATACAAGGTATACAAATCCTATCCAAGATTACATCCCAGCCAGTGAACAAGGTTTACTTCCTATCCATGTACATCTCCAGCATGAACAGGTTTGCCATCCTATCTACATGTACATCCCAGCCAGTGAACAAGTATACCATCCTATCAAGTACATCCAGCCACGTGAACTAAGGTATACCATCCGAGCCCAAGTCATCCAGCCAGGTTGAACAAGGTTTTACCTTCCTATCCAAGTACATCCAAGCCAGTGAACAAGGTTATACCATCCTATCCATGTACATCCCAGCAGTGAAACAAGGTTTATACCATCATATCAAGTTCTTCCCTGCCAGTGAAATGGTTTTCCATCTTTCCAAGTACATTTCCCAGCCAAGTGAACAAGGTATGCATTCCTATCCTAGTACATCCAGCCCAGTGAACAAGGTATACCCATCCTATCCAAGTACATCCCAGCCAGTGATACAAGGTATACCTTCCCTATCCAAAGTACATCCCAGCCAGTGAACATGGTTACCATCTATCCATGTACATCCCAGCATGTGAACAAGGTATACCATCCTATCCAAGTACATCCCAGCAGTGAACAAGGTATTCCAGCCTTTCCAAGTACATCCCAGCCAGGTGACACATGGTATTACCTTCCTATCCAAAGTACATCCAGCCAGTGAACAAGGGTTATTACATCCGATCCAAGTACATCACAGTTCTGTGAACATGTATACCTTTTTCATATCCAAAGTTCATCCCAGCCACGTGAACAAGGTATACCTATCCATATGCAAGTACATCCCAGCCAGTGAATCATGTTTACCCATCCTTTCCAAGTTCAGCCCAGCCAGTGAACAAGGTATACCATCCTTCCAAGTACATCCCAGCCAGTGAACAAGGTCTACCGTCTAATCCAAGTTACATCCAGCCAGTGAACAAGGTATACCATCCTATCCAAGTACATCCCAGCCAGTGAACAAGGTCTATTACATCTTTCCAAGTTATCCAGCAGTGAACAAGGTATACCTTCCCTATCAAGTACATTCCCAGTCAGTGAACAAGGATACCATCCTATCCAAGTAATCCCAGCACGTTGAAACAACGGTATACCTTCCGTATCAAGTACATCCCGGCCAGTGAACAAGGTATTCCATCCTAATCCAGTAATCCCAGCCAAGTGACAAGGTTAATACCAATCCTATCCAAGTACATCCCCCCCCAAGGGGGCAAGTGAACATGGTATTACCTTTTCCTATCAAGTACATCAGCCAGTGAACAAGGTTATACCAATCCGATCCAAGTACATCCCAGCCAGTGAACTATGGTATATACCATCCTTTCCAAGTACATCCATGCAGTGAACAAGGTATACCTTTCCTACATATCCATGTACATCCCAGCCGTGAACAAGGTTACCATCCTTCCAATGTACATCCCAGCCAGCGTGAACAAGGTATACATCCTATCAAAGTTACATCCAGCGTGAAACAAGGTTATCCATCCCTTATCCAAGTACATCCAGCCAGGGTACAAGGTTACATCCTATCAAAGTACATCCCAGGCCAAGTGAAACAGGTATACCTTCCTATCAAGTTACATCCCCGCCAGTGGAACAACGGTATTACCATCCTATCCAAGGTTCTTCCCATGCAGTGATACTAAGGTATACCATCCTATCCAAGTACCATCCAGCAGTGAACAAGGTATACCATCCTTCCAAGTACATCCCAGCCAGTGCACAAAGTTATTTCATCCTTTACCAATACATCCAGCCAGTTAACAAGGTATACCTTCCTATCCCAAGTACAGCGACAGCCAGTGAACAAGGTATACCATCCTATCCAAGTACATCCCAGCCAGTTGTGAACAAGGTATACCTTCCTATCCAATGTACACCCTAGCCAGTGATAAAGGTATTCCATCCTATCCAAGTAAATCCCTGCCAGTAGTACAAGGTATACCTTCCTATCCAAGTACATCCAGCAGTTAACAAGGTATACCTTCCTTATCAAGTACATCGCTGCCAGTGAACAAGGTATGACCATCCTACCAAGTACATCCCAGCCAGTGAACAGGTATAAATCTATCCAAGTAATCCCGGCCAGTTTAATCAAGGTATACTTCTATCCATGTATCATCCTGCCATCAAGTGAAATACAAAGGTTATACCATCCTATCCAAGTACATCCCAGCCAGTGAACAAGGTATACCATCCTATCCAAGTACATCCCAGCCAGTTAACAAGGTATACCTTCCTATCCAAGTACATCGCAGCCAGTGAACAAGGTATACCATCCTATCCAGTACATCCTGCCAGTGAACAAGGTTTACCTTCCGATCCAAGTACATCCCAGCCAGTGAAACAAAGGTATACCTCCTATCCAAAAAGTAATCGCAGCCTGTGAACTAAGGTGTTACCATTATCAAGTATATCGGACAGCCAGTGATCATGCGTATACCATCCTTAGCCATGTACATCCCAGCCAGTGAAAACAAGTTATACCTTCCTATCCCAGTACATCCAGCCAGTGATCAAGGTTTCCATCCTATCCAAGATACACGCAGCCAGTGAACAAGGTTTACCATCCTATCCAAGTAATCCCCAGCCAGTGAACAAGGATCTGATACCATTCCTATCCCAAGTACATCCCTGCCAGTTAACAAGGTATACCTTACTCTATCCAAGTACATCGCAGGCCAGTGAACAAGGTATCCATCCTATCCAAGTACTTCCCAGCCATGTGAACAAGGTATACCTTTATATCCAAGTACTTCCCAGCCAGTTGAACAGGTATACCATCCTTATCCAAGTACTTCCCAGCCAGTGAACAAAGGTTTATACCATCCTATCCAGTACATTTCCCATTGCAGGTAACCAAGGTTATACCTTACTATCCAAGTACAATCGCAGCCAGTGAACAAGGTTATACCATCCGATCCAAGTACATCCAGCAATGGTGAACAGGTATCCATCTCTATACCAAGTACATCCCTCAGCCTGGTTAATCAAGGTAGTACCTTTCCTATCCCATGTATATCCCAGCCATCGGGGAACAAGGTATACCATCCTATCCAAGTACATCCCAGCCAATGTGAACAGGTTATACGCATCCTATCAAGTACATCCCAGCAGTTAACAAGGTTTACCTTCCTATCCAAGAACATCGCAGCCAGTGAACAGGTATACCATCCTATCCATGTACATCCAGCCTGTGAACTAAGGTATATCCTTCCTATCCATGTACATCCCAGCCTTGTGAACAAGGTTTAACCATCCTATCCAAGTAACATCCGCAGCCAGTGAACAAGAGGTATACCATCCTATCAAGTATATCGCAGCCAGTGAACAAGGTATATACTAATCCTATCCAAGTACATCCCAGCCATGTGACAAGGTATACACTTCCTATCCATGTACATCCCAGCCCAGGGAAACAACGTATTTCCATTCTATTCAAGTACTTCGCAGCCAGTGAACAAGGTCATACCACATTCCTATCCAAGTTACATTAGCAGCAGTGAACAAGGTTAACCATCCTATATCAAGTACATCCCAGCCAGTGAACAAGGTATACCATCCTATCCAAGTACATCCCAGCCAGTGAACAAGGTATACCATCCTATTCCTACACTTCCCAGAAGATAAAATAAATTGACACGCGACTTTTGAATGCTTCTAATTTGGAACAAACTAGAGAGTTATTCCCTGAGTTACATTTCTAGGATAATGGATTTATTTCGAACTCAAAATATTTGGGATTTATATTTTTATGAGACAGAAACTGTTTTTAAATTTCTTTTGGGATTTTTTTTCATATATGTGACTGATTCCTGGATGTGTTCTTGGGCCATTTGTGAAACACTCATGACCGGTTCCTTATCGTGAACATTTACTCACCGTGTTCTTGTTAGAGATAGATAGAGAGATCACTCATGACGTGTTCCATGAACACTTCCCCCTCGCGCTTCCACATTCATCATGAACCGTGATTCTATGATGTTACTCCCCACGCAACACACCCCCATGACCGTTGTCTTATCGCGAACATTTATCACCGTGTTCTTGTTATCACGAACACTCATGACCGTGTTCTTATCGCGAACATTTATCACCGTGTTCTTGTTATCATGAACACTCATGACCATGTTCCTTGTTATCCATGAAAACTCATGACCGTGTTCTTATCGCGAACTGTTATTCACCGTGTTCTTGGTATCATGAAACACTCATGCCATGTTCTTGTTATTGTGAACACTCATGGAACCAGGTTTCTTGCTATCGCGAACGCACTCTTGAACCATTGTTATTGTTATTGTGAACACTCAGACCATTGTTCTTGTTATTGTGAAACACTATGTCCATGTTCTTGTTATTGTGATACACTCATGTCCAGGTTTTGTTATCATGATCACTCATGACCAAGTTCTTGTTTATTGTGAACACTATGACCATGTTCTTGTTATTGTGAACCAAATTCATGACCATGTTTCTTGCTATCGCGTATACGCTCATGGTCCATGTTATTGTTATTGTGAACACTCAGGACCATGGTCTTTGTTATTGTGATAACTCATGACCATGTCTAGTTTATTTAGTGAAAACTCAAGACCATTGTTCTTGTTATTGTGAAACACTCATGCCATGTTCTTGTTATTGTGAAACACTCATGGAACATGTTCTTGTTATTGTGAAACACTCATGACCTGTCATGTTATTGATGGAAACAATCATGACGTGTCTTGTTATCGTGAACATCATGACGTGTTCTTGTTATGTGTCACTCTTGACGTGTTCTTGTTATTTGTGATCACTCATGAACCGTGTTCTTGTTATTGTGAACACTCATGACCGTGTTCTTGTTATCGTGAACACTCATGACCGTGTTCTTGTTATTGTGAACACTCATGACCATGTTCTTGTTATTGTGAACACTCATGACCATGTTCTTGTTATTGTGAACACTCATGACCGTGTTCTTGTTATTGTGAACACTCATGACCGTGTTCTTGTTATCGTGAACACTCATGACCGTGTTCTTGTTATTGTGAACACTTATGACCATGTTCTTGTTATCGTGAACACTCATGACCGCGTTCTTGTTCATTTGCGAACACTCATGTCCGTGTTCTGTTATCGTGAACCTCATGACCGTGTTTTGCTACCGTGAACACCATGGCCATTGTTTTGTTTTTGTGAGCACTCATGACCGTGTTCTTGTTATTGCGAACACTCATGACCGTGTTCTTGTTATCGTGAACACTCATGACCGTGTTCTTGCTATCGTGAACACTCATGACCATGTTCTTGCTATCGTGAACACTCACGACCATGTTCTTGTTATCGTGAACACTCATGACCGTGTTCTTGTTATCGTGGAACAACTCATGACCTGTTTTGTTATTGTGAATCACTCATGACCATGTTCTTGTTAATCGTGAACACTCTTGACCATGTTCTTGGCTAATCGTGGAACACTCATGTGACCATTGTTTTGTTATCGTGAACACTCATGACCATGTTCTTGCTATCGTGAACACTCATGACCATGTTCTTGTTATCGTGAACACTCATGACCATGTTCTTGTTATCGTGAACACTCATGACCATTTTCTTGCTACGAGGAACACTTCATGACCATGTTATTGCTACGTGAAACATCAGTGACCCTTGTTCTTGTTATCGTGAAGACTCATGACAATGTTCTTGTTATCGGAATACTCATGACCGTGTTCTTGTTATCGGAACACTCATGACCTTGTTCTTGTTATTGAGAAACACTCAGACATGTTCTTGTTATGTGAACACTCTGGACCGTGTTCTTGCTACCGAGAAACACTCATGACCATGTTATTGCTACCGTGAACACTCATGACCGTGTTCTTGTTATCGTGAAGACTCATGACCATGTTATTGCTACCGTGAACACTCATGACCGTGTTCTTGTTATTGTGAACACTCATGACCGTGTTCTTGCTACCGAGAACACTCATGACCATGTTATTGCTACCGTGAACACTCATGACCGTGTTCTTGTTATCGTGAACACTCATGACCATGTTATTGCTACCGTGAACACTCATGACCGTGTTCTTGGTATCGTTGAATCACTCATGACCATGTTATTGCTACCGTGAAACATCATGACCGATTTCTGTTATATCGTGAACACTCTGACCATGTTATTGCTACCGTGTGAACACTCATGGACCGTGGTTCTGTTATCGTGAACACTCTGACCATGTTATTGCTTACCGTGAAAACACTCATGACCGTGTTCTGCTACCGAGAACACTCATGACCATGTTATTGCTACCGTGAACACTCATGACCGTGTTCTTGCTACCGAGAACACTCATGACCATGTTATTGCTACCGTGAACACTCATGACCATGTTATTGCTACCGTGAACACTCATGGACCGTGTTCTTGTTATCGTGACACTCATGCCATGTATTGCTTACCGTGAACACTCCTATGACCGTGTTCTTGTTATTCTTGAACACTCATGACCATGTTCTTGTTATCTTGAACACTCATGACCATGTTCTTGTTATCGTGAACACTCATGACCATGTTCTTGTTATCGTGAACACTCATGACCATGTTCTTGTTATCGTGAACACTCATGACCATGTTCCTTGGTCTCTTGTACACCATGTCCATGTTCTTGTTATCTTGAACTTCATGGACCCATGTTCTTGTTATCTTGAACACTCATGACCATGTTCTTGTTTATCGTGTACACTCTGACCATGGTCTTGTTATATCGTGAAAACACTCATGACCACATGTTCGTGTTATCGTGAACACTCAGACCATGTTCTTGTTATCGTGGAACACTCATGACATGTTCTTGTTATCGTGAACTACTCAGCCATGTTTCTTGTTTTCTTGAACACTCATGACCATGTTCTTGTTATCGTGAACACTCATGACCATGTTCTTGTTATCGTGAACACTCATGACCATGTTCTTGTTATCGTGAACACTCATGACCATGTTCTTGTTATCGTGAACACTCATGACCATGTTCTTGTTATCGTGAACTACTCATGACCATGTTCTTGTTATCTTGAAACATATGGACCATGTTCGTGTTATCTTGAACACTCATGACCATGTTCTTGTTATCGTGAACACTCATGACCATGTTCTTGTTATCTTGAACACTCATGACCATGTTCTTGTTATCTTGAACACTCATGACAATATTCTTGTTATCTTGAACACTCATGACAATATTCTTGTTATCGTGAACACTCATACATGTTATTACATAAACACAAAACACATATAACCAAAGGTCCATAGGACTATGGCATACATCCTGAGAGGCGTGGGGCACTAAACCTGTATGGAGTCATTCACGAGAAGGCAGGGTGCCTTCCACATCCCTCCTTTGATTAATCCCACACGTGAGGCCTAAAGAATGAGAGGAAACATGATCACAAAGTACGAGATACTCCCACATTTTATGCACTCTCAGCCCAGCTGCACATACATGCTTGGAGTGCGTATATCTCTCAGTGACCACACTGAAAGCAGGATTGTTTACGCACATTAAACACTGAAGAGTACACTTTAAAACACGTCCACTCCTAAATATCTGAATATATTCACCTCTTTCATACTCTCTCCCGCCTACCGAATATCCATTCTTTCGTCACCTAATTTTTTTTATCCTCATCACCTTACTCTTTCCTATATTCACTTTCAATTTTGTTCTTTTACGTACTCTACCAAATTTATCAAATAACCTCTGCAACTTCTCTTCAGTCTTCAGAATCTCCCAAAAGCACAGTATCATCAGCAAAGAGGAACTGTGACAACTCCCACTTTGTGTTAGAGACAAACACACACACACAAACACACACACACACACACAAACACACACACACACACACACTATATGTATATATATATATATATATATATATATATATATTATATATATATATTATATATGTCGTGCCGAATATGTAAAACTAGTCAATTAGCAAGAACTCATTTAAAATTAAGTCCTTTCTAAAATTTTCTCTTATACGTTTAAAGATATATTTTTTTCATTAATGTTGATGTAAAAATTTATAATTTTGCACCAAAAGGAACTTAGAAAACTTACCTAACCTTATTATAACAAGAACAATTTATTTTAGCCTAACCCAACTAAATATATTTTAAATACGTTTACAATAATTTAATACTAAACAAACATAATCAAATGTATTTTTTTCGTTAGGTTCAGAATGATTTTGGCGAAATTATTGCATACACAAATTTTCACTTGTCCTATATGGCAAGATGAGCGTTGCTATTTAAGCCAATATCGCAAGTTCTGCCTATTCGGCACGACATATATATATATATATATATATATATATATATATAATATATATTATATAATATATATTATATAATAATTATATATATATATTGTGTGTGTGTGTGTGTAGATAGATAGATAGATAGATAGAGAGAGAGAGAGAGAGAGAGAGAGAGGAGAGAGAGAGAGGAGAGAGAGAGAGAAGAGAGAGAGAGAGAGAGAGAGAGGGAGGCTGGTATATATATAGAGACGAGTAAATAAAGAACATGAGTGAACTATCACCAGGTACCTAATTACCATTCAGCTAATGAGAGACAGGTACCCTGCTCCGTCCCTAACTATAGCCACAAGCTATAATCAGTGAGTAAATATAGCAGAGACCAGGGCGGCAAGACGACCCACACTGTGTAAGACGACCCACACTATGCAAGACGACCCACACTGTGTAAGACGACCCACACTGTGTAAGACGACACCACACTGTGTAAGACGACCCACACTATGCAAGACGACCCACACTGTGTAAGACGACCTACGCTGCGCAACCCCATGCAAGACTACTCAAACTCTGCAAGACGACCCAAACTGTGCAAGACGACCCAAACTGTACAAGACGACCCACACTATGCAAGACGATCCACATTGTGCAAGACGACCCACACTGTTCAATACTGTGCAAGACGACCCACAATGTTCAATACTGTGCAAGACGACCCACACTGTTCAATACTGTGCAGGACGACCCACACTGTACAATACTGTGCAAGACGACCCACACTGTTCAATACTGTGCAGGACGACCCACACTGTTCAATACTGTGCAGGACGACCCACACTGTTCAATACTGTGCAGGACGACCCACACTGTTCAATACTGTGCAAGACGACCCACACTGTTCAATACTGTGCAGGACGACCCACACAGTTCAATACTGTGCAGGACGACCCACACTGTTCAATACTGTGCAGGACGACCCACACTGTTCAAAACTGTGC
>NW_026472871.1:0-11396 GCF_026875155.1 Cherax quadricarinatus
GAGCACTTAAATGCATACACACACTTACTTGTACATATTTGTAATATCTTATTAAATGTTAATGTACCTGACGGTACTTAAGAATTATAAATGTGATATGTGCTTTTAGCACAATAATATTGAACTCGAGAGATTGATTTTATTTTGATTGCTGTAATTTAATTTACTTTGATAATATACCTCTAGACTTAATAAATTTATTAAATTTTAATTTCTCTAGTTAGTAGCCTACCAGTTGTAATCCTAAAGCACGACTGAACCATACTGAATTTTAATGGATAATTGGACAAGGATACTGACTACTTGTTACGAAAACCCAGTAACAGGCTGGATGCTAGAAGGGCAGTCCTTTCTAGTATTCACTGGAGATCTCTAAGCTTTTAGAATCGCGTTTTTTGTAACATTAAGAGACCATACAATAAGCGTCAGGGGCCCGAGACTGTTCAACTGCCTCCCAGCATACATAAGGGGGATTACCAACAGACCCCTGGCAGTCTTCAAGCTGGCACTGGACAAGCACCTAAAGTCGGTTCCTGACCAGCCGGTCTGTGGCTCGTACGTTGGTTTGCGTGCAGCCAGCAGTAACAGCCTGGTTGATCAGGCTCTGATCCACCAGGAGGCCTGGTCACAGACCGGGCCGCGGGGGCGTTGACCCCCGGAACTCTCTCCAAGTAAACTCCAGACAAGATAGTTTCACTGGCCAGAAAGATTTAATAGACATGATAGCTCCTGTTTGCGAAAAGGATTTAGGAGTTCTGGTTAGCAGTAATCTAAAACCAAGACAACAGTGCATAAATGTTCGCAATAAAGCTAACAGAATCCTTGGCTTCATATCAAGAAGCATAAATAATAGGAGTCCTCAGGTTGTGCTTCAACTCTATATATCCTTGGCTAGGCCTCATTTAGACTATGCTGCACAATTCTGGTCACCGTATTACAGAATGGTTATAAATGCTCTGGAAAACGTACAGAGGAGGATGACAAAGGTGATCCCATATATCAGAAATCTTCCCTATGAGGATAGACTTAGGGCCCTGAATCTGCACTCTTTAGAAAGGCGTAGAATTAGGGGGGATATGATCGAGGTGAATAAATGGAAAACAGGACTAAATAAAGGGAATGTTAATAGTGTGCTAAAAATATCTAGCCGAGACAGGACTCGCAGCAATGGTTTGAAGTTGGAAAAATTCAGAGTCAGGAAGGACATAGGAAAGCACTGGTTTGGTAATAGAGTTGTGGATGAGTGGAACAAACTCCCGAGTACCGTCATAGAAGCTAAAACGTTGTGTAGTTTTAAAAATAGGTTAGATGAGTGAGTGTGGGTAGGTGTGAGTTGGACCTGGCTAGCTTGTGCTACTAGGTTAGATGCCGTGCTTTTTCCTTAAGTGAATGTGACCTGACCTGACTAGGCTGGGGCATTGGCTTCGGCTGGTGGGGGCACCTCATGGCATTGGGGGAAAAGTGCTCTCGTGGATCGAGTCATGGCTCACTGACAGGAAGCAGAGAGTGTCCATAAATGGGGTTAAATCCGAGTGGGGATCTGTAACAAGTGGCGTTCCACAGGGATCAGTCTTGGGCCCGTTGTTATTTATAATATATATCAATGATCTTGATGAGGGAATTACTAGTGATATGAGCAAATTCGCCGATGACACAAAGATAGGTAGGATAATTGATTCAAACGTAGATGTTAGGGAACTTCAGGAGGATTTAAACAAACTCTATTCTTGGTCAGAAAAGTGGCAGATGCAGTTCAATGAAAGATAAATGCAAGGTTCTGAAGCTTGGGAGTGCCCATAACCCTAGTACTTATAAATTAAATGATGTAGAACTTAGCCATACAGATTGCGAAAAGGACTTGGGGGTTATGGTGAGCAGCAACCTTAAACCAAGACAGCAATGCCTAAGCGTACGTAATAAGGCAAATAGATTACTGGGATTTATATCAAGAAGTGTAAGCAACAAATCCCAGAGGTCATACTGCACTTTATACATCATTAGTAAGGCCTGTCACCTAGAAATAAGCAGCTCAGTTCTGGTCTCCGTCTTACAAAATGGGACATAAATTCGTGTTAGAAAAACTTTCAGCGTAGGATGACTAAATTAATTACATAGCATCAGAAACTTCCTTATGAAGAAAGATAAGACTTCTTACGTTTTATTTTTGTTACATATCCGTTGTTAATAACAAGAATGAGGGGGAGACTCTGAACGAAGTAGTATAAGTGGTGAAATATAAGTTATTAATGAAAGGGAAATTAAAATAAGGTCCTTGAGGATGACTCTCCAAAGATAACGCTCATAATGATTTAAATTAAGATAAGTTTAGATTTAGAAAGGACATAGGAAGTATTGGTTTGGAAATAGGTAGTTGATGAGTGGAACAGGATAAGCCTAGTTGGTATTGAGGCTTGGGACTTGGGTAGTTTTCAAATCTAGGTTGGATAGTACCTGAGTGGCTGGTGTTTGGATTTGAGTGGTACATTTCACATCAGAGCTTATTTTCTTGGTGCATTGAAAAGTAGGGTAGGGCAAATGTTTTGTAGTAGTATGAATTGAGTCAAGAGACCTGCCTAGTATGTGTGCCAGCAGGCCTCCTGCAGTGGTCCCCGTTCTTAGTTTCTTATGTTGTACTTGGTCTTTCCCTCGCATGGGCCTTAGGCCTGTTGCAGTGTTTCCATCTTTCCAATGTTTTCTTATGTTCTTTTCTTATTTTCTTACAGGAGTCACAAACGATAACTTCTTATGCGTGAAAGGGTAATAAAACATGATAGTTGATCTGTCAGAAAGTTCAATAGACAAGATAACGTCTCCTGAAAGAAAGGTTCATAGACATTGATAGTTGCACTGGACAGACAGGTTCAACAGACACGATTAACTTCTCTACCAAGAAAGGTTTCAGCAGGCGTCTAGTTCCTCGAGCCAGGACGAGACAAATGTAAATAAAAGAGGGCCATATCCAGCGAGCATTTAGCGGCACAGGGACAATTTTTCCTCGCGGACGTCTGGTCGTTGCTCCTCACGACAATATTACATTGACCTCGAGAACCTGTGAGGTCAAAGGAATCCTTGAAAAAACTGAGAGTGCTCGCCAGTGACCCCGACCCAGCAGCGCACACTGTGTCCTTCCGAACGCTCCGACTACTCTTGCATCCCCTCCCTTATTATATCTCTTCGATCTTTACTCTTTTATTACACTTACGTTTACTCCCTATTCATTTCTGATACAGTGACTTTTTTATAATACGACTGGATCGCATTATTTATTTTTTATTTTTTGTGGTTGATGGATTTTCCTCAACTTTTTTCGTACCTTTACGACAGGATCTGCCTGGAGATCTAACTGAGACTACCTGCGTAGTATTCCGGGATCATCAATCGCAGCGACCCGGTCCCATATCAGGCTTCCCAGTTGATCAGGGACTTTTTGTTAATGAGTTTACAGTCTGAAGTATGATTTACAAGTCAATTGGGTTGTGGTTTGTGGCTCAACTTGTTGAGATAATTGTATATCTGTTGTTCCCTGTGGCGTACAGTCTATTAGGTCGTTATTAAGTCATTAAGCGTCTGTTTGTTGCAGGTTCTAAAGTCTCTTGTTAAAGCTACAGTCTGTTGCTAGGGTTTCTAAAGTCTGTTATTATTATAGCTACACACTGTTGCTGTTGTAATGTACATGTTGTAGCGAATTTATTGTCTTCTAGTTGCTATAGCTACAGTTCAATATTGTCTTTACAGCCTGTTTTAACTGTACAATCTGCTGTTGCAGATACAGCCTGTTGGTGTTGTTGTAGCTGGAGTCTGTTGTTGTTGTTGTGGATGCAGTCTATTGTTGCTGCGACAACAGTCTATTGCTCTTTCTCTGGCTACAGTCTCAGTGTAGCTACAGTCCTTTGTTGAGTTACAGTCTGTTGTTATGGCTGCTGGTCTAGCTACAGTCTAATTGAGATACGTATGAAACGATAGCCATCTTAATTATTATGACGTTTCGCCCATAAGTGGTTTCTTCAGTCCAATACAGAGAACTGAAAGCAGAGTAAATGTGGTAGGGTGGAGGTCAGTTGCAAGGCGAGCGGGTGCATAAAATTGTATTGTTAAGACTCTGAACGACGATGTTTATGTAAATTATCTTCCTTGATGTTAAGGTGCATCATACCACGTATCTAGTGGTCTTTGCTATTTCTGTAACAAAGACATTTTTAAAGCTGTTTGTACGGCAAAGGGGCGGTATATTAATTATAATTTATGGCAGATATATGTCTCAATCCTGTTCCTTCTCACATGTTTTTTGTTCCTCGCATCCTTCCTGGTGCGGAATAAGCTCCAGCTCTGGATATCAACTAGGTTGCTTGCTGGTTAAATCTATAAAGGTAGGTGACAAGCGTCTACTCTCCAGCTGGCGCTTAGAGAAGGCCAAGGAAATTTTATAAATGTAGATAAGCTCGACATGATGACGAGAAGCAATGTGTCTACCCTGCATTTCCACTCTTCTTCTCTTGTATTGGACTGAAAAAGTCACTTGCTGGAGAAACATTTCCACAGTAAGATTCCTAAATATTACACAAGTGTTGCAGTCATCAATTGTAGGTTTTCCTAACCATTTATACAATATCTGTCAGACGCAGCAACGTCTTGGTATCTAGATACAGAGAATTCTTCAGTGCTTGTCTACCCAACAGGCATCACCTACTTCCAATATTATTTTTTCCACTGGTGACGCCGCCTCCAACTTCTCTACTTCACCTGTCTGCAGGATACAAGCCCCTTCTCCACGCAGTTGCTGTACCTCAGTCAAGATTGATGGACTGAATACATAGACTCCAGGCTAAGGACGATGACCTCTTCTCCTCCGCATCTTATCACTGGTTCTTTCCCTCTATTTGAATATGAAGCCACTGCTACAGAAACGCAACCACATCTCATTTATCACCTTTTCGAATGTCAAATTTATCATGTAATATTTGTGTCAGTTGAAAGTCAGTTTGCCGCGGTATTTGAGAATTCAATGATTATTGCCACATGGAACACCCCTCATGAACTGAGAGTATAGTAAACCATCTTAGCTAGAATGTTCTCAAGCCTTTTGACGTTGTATCAAAAAAAATTACATTCATGGCAGTAATAATCTCCAATAGGTAGAGATTAGATTTTGCCACCGAATGAAAAATAATAATAAAAATAATAATAACTAATAATAATAATAATAATAATAAAATAATAATAATTGAATAATATTAATATTAATAATAGTAAATAATAAAATATGCTGCTCAGAATTTCCCACTGCGCACGAATCAGAGATTTTTCAGAAATTGTGGCCAATTTGGAGAAGTTTCAAAAACGATTTATCGGCAGTGTATGATCTTCCCCTGTGGAGATCCTTCCCCTGTGGGATGCTTCCCTTTGGTGATGCTTCCCCTGTTGTTGATGCTTCCCCTTTGGTGATGCTTCCCTGTGAGTGGAAATCTTCCCCTGTGGGTGATGCTCCCCTCTTGGTGAAGCTTTTCCTGTGGTGATGCTTCCCAGTGGTGATGCTCCCCCTGTGGTGAAAGCTTCCTGTGTGATGCTTCCCCTTGGTGATGCTATTCACTGTTAGTGATTGCTCCCCCTGTGGTGATATGCTTTTCCTTGGGATTGCTTTTTCTGTGGTGATGCTTTCCCTGTGGTGATGCCTTCCACGTGGTGATGCTTTTCCCTGTGGTGATGCTTTGTTTCTGTGGTGAATGCTTCCCCTTGGTTAGTGCATTCCTGTGCGATGCTTTTTCTGTGGTAGTTGAGCTTTTCCTGTAAGATGCTTTTCCTGTGGTTGATGCCCCCCCTGTGGTGACGCTTTTCTGTGGTGATGCCTTTTCTGTGGTGATGCTTTGTTCTGTGTGATGCTTTTCCTGTGGTTGATGCGTTCCTGTGGTGATGCTTTTTCGTGGTGATGCTTTCCCTGTGGTATGCTTCCTCCTGTGTGATGCTTGCCTCTGTGGTGATGCTGCCCTCACGTGTGATGCAATCCTTGCGAGGGGATGCTGTGCCCTGTGGGATGCTTCCCCTGTTGGTGATGCGTCCCCTGTGGGTAATCATCACCTTTGGTATGCATCCCTTTAATGCAAGAACCTTTGGTGATGCTGTCCCTGTATGATTCTATCCCTGAGGTGATGTTTCCCCTAAAGGTGATGCTCCCCTGTGTGATGCGCTTCCTGTTGTGATGTTTCTCCTTGGTGGGATGCTTCCCTTGTAATGAACTTTCTCTGTGATGATGTTATTTTCTTCCCGCTTTCCCCTTGTGGGGATGCGGCATCCCCGTGCGATGCTTCCCACGTGGGGTAGCCTGGCCCTTTGGTGATGCTTTCCCGCTGGATGAGCTTCCTACGTATTGATGCCCTATAACCCCTGTGTGATGGCTTCCCATGGTCATGGTATCCCTGTGTGTGACCTTCCCCTCGGTGATGCTTTCTGTGGTGATGCCCCTTTCGGTGACGCTGTCCCTCTGGGTGATGCTTTTCCTTGTGGTAGCTCCCCTCGTGGTGACTTCTCCTGTTGTTGTGGTTCTCCTTAGTGATGACTTCCCTTGGTGGTGTGGTATCCCGCTGTGGTATGGCTCCCTCCTGCATTAATGCTTCCCCTGTGGGAGCTTTGGCCCGTGGTAAATGCTTCCCCTGTGTGATGCTTTTCCTGTGGTATGCTGTTCCTAATTGATGCTTTCCCAGTGGTTAAGTCTTCTTCGTTGGTTGCTTCCATGCTGGATGCTTGCCTCTGTGATGTTTTTCCCTTGTGTGATGCTTCCCACGTGGTGGTGCTATTCCCTCTGTTGTTGGTTTCTCACAGTTGTGATGCTTCCCCTGTGTGAAGTTTCTCTTGTGGGTGAAGCTTTGTCCGCACTGTGAATCTTCCCTGTGGTGTTTGGTTTCTCTCTGTGTATGCATCCCCTGTGTGATGGTTCTCTGTGGTGATGCTTGCCTCTGGGCATTAATCGTCCCACCGTGTAATGCTACCCTTGTGGTGATGATTCCCCTGTAAGAGCAACCCCTGTGGTGTGCTTCTTCTGTGGTGATGCGTTCCTGGGGTGATCTTCGTCCTGTGTGATGCTTTCCCCTGTGTTGATTGGCATTCCTAGTGGTGATGCTTTCCCTGTGGTGATGCTTTCCCTGTGGTGATGCTTCCTCTGTGGGTGATGCTTCTCTGTGGTGATGCTACTCCCCTGTTGAATGCTTCCCCTGCATTTTTTACCTTCCCCTGTGGATGCGTTTCCCCTGTGGTATGGCTTTCCCTGTGTTGATCTTCCCTTGTGTTGCATACCTACTCTGCGTTTGAACGCTTCCCCTGTGTGATGTTCTCCCGTGGTGAAGAATCCCCCACGACTGTTGGATGCTTACCCTGAGTGATTGCTTCCCTTGGTGACTTTACCCTAAGGTAATGGTTTCCCTGTGATAATGCTTATCCTGGGGTGATCTTACCCTTGGCGATTGCCCCCTGTTGCGATGCTTATTCCAGGGGCGATGCTGTACCATGGGGGTGGGAATGCTTTTTCCTTGGTGATGCTTCCCTGGATGAGGCGGCCCTTGTGGTTATGGTCCCCTGTGTGATGCTACTCCCCTGGTCTAAAGCTTCCAATTGATGATTGTTTTTCCTGTGGTGATGTCCTTCCCTGTATGATGTTTTTCCCCTGTTGTGATAGGCTTCCCGAGGTAATGCTTCCCTGTATGATGTCTCATCCCCTGGGGTAATAATTACCTTAGTGATAAAATTGTATACTATCCCCTGTGCAAATGCTTTTCCCTGAGGCAATGCCTTCCCTATGGTGACGTTTCTCTGTGGTGAGCTTCCCCCCTGTGTGATGCATCCCCTTGGTGATGCGATCCCCTGTGGTGATGCTTCCCCGGTGGTGTGCTTCCCCTTGGTGATGCTTTCCCTCTGTAATGCCTTCATCGTGCTGATACTTACCCATGGCGATGCTTCCCTGTAGTATGTCTCTCTCCCCCTGTGGTAATGTTTTTCCTTGTGGTATGGTTCTCCCGGTGGTGAACTGCCCGTGGTGGTCCCGTTCCCTGGGTGGTCTTGGAGGCATGTGTTTGGTGCGTTCCCTGTGGGGAATGCGTCCCTTGTGTGCTTTCCCTGGGTAAGCTTTTAGCTTTCTCCGCGTGGATGGCTCCCCTGTGTGGATGCGTTTCCCTAATGAAATACTTTCTCTTGTGGTGATGCTTCCCCTTGGTATGCTTTCCTTTCCTTGGTGGTGGTGCGTGTCCCTGTGGGTGATGTTGTCCCCCTGTGGTGATGCTTCCCTGTGGTTAGGCTTTCCCTGTGGAATTGTCCCCTTGTAGTGATCTTTTCCCTGTGGTGACGCTTCCCCGAGGTAATGCTTCCTTGTGGGATGCCTTCCTGCGCCGATGGTGATTCCTCTCCTTGGATATTGTATTCCCCCTGGTGAAGCTTTCCCTTAGTGAATGTCTCCTCCCCGCGTGACGTGTCCTCGTGCCATCTACACCCTGGGATAATGTGTCACTCTATATTTACCTTACCTTCCCTGGGCTAAGGTTTCAGTATTGGCTATGTCCTCCCCCAGGATAATGCTTCCGTGTAGGGATGTTTTTAAGCTTTGTATGGGCTTGCTCCTGGGGTTGATGCGGGTAAGCGGGTGAGGGCATTCCAGAAAGTGATGTCCCCTGGTAGTGTGTGTCCTATAGGTGAGGCTGCCCCTGATGATGCTGTCCACCCGCATGATTTGCCCACGGATGGCTGTTACTAAAGAACCTCCTCTTTTTAATGAGTTGATTCTTGGAATGAAGTACCTTCCCCTGAGTGATGATAGCCCTGGGGTTAGGCCTTTACCTGCACTGGGATATTAACTTCCCTTTACTTGCTTCACTTAAGCTGTTTCCCCGGGGTTTGATGCTTCCTCTGGGTGAGTTTGATGTTTCCGGCGCCAGAATACTCTCCCCCTGATTTATCCTTTTCCGCCTGGGGTGATGCTTACTTGGATGCTGTTCCCCGGGGGTGATGCTTCCCTTAGGATGATGTTTGCCTGCCGTTTTTATGCTTTCCTTGTTGGTGCTTTTACTGTTTACTTTTCACTGGGTTTTTTCTATGAGAAATGCTTTCCCTGGGAGGTGTTCTCCTCTTGAGGTGTTTTCTCTTGGGGTGTTTCCCTAGGTGGTGGTGCTTTTCCCAGGGGTGATGTTCTGGCCTCTGGAAGTGCTTTCCCGGATAATGCTTTCACTGAGGAGCTTTCCTCCTTCGTCGCTGCTTTCACGTTCCTCTTGGTGGAGCTTTCCCTGGGAGGATTCTTTCCGAGTGGGTGCTTTCTCTGCGGTGGGATGAGCGTAGCACTGTTGAGGTGCGTGCGCTGTTGTGCTGTCACTGGGGAGGTTGCTTTCGCAGGGTGGGATGCTTTCCTGGGAAAGTGCTTTTCCTGAAGATTGTTTCCCACTCTGTAGTGCTTGTCCCAGGAGAGGTGTTTTCCCATTGGGTGTGCTTTCCCTGAGAGGAGTTATTCCCTGGTTGTGCTTTCCCTGGAGGGTGTTTTTCCCTGGAGGGTGCGTGCCCTGAGAGGTGTTTTCTCTTGGGGTGGTGCATTTTCCCTGGAGATGTGTTTTCACTGGGTTGGTGCTTCCCTGTAGAGTGTATTTTCCCTGGTGGTGCTTCCTGGAAGTAATTCCCCTTGGTGTGCTTTCCCTGGAAGTTTTTTTTTTGCACTGGGTGTGCTTTCCCTGGAAGGTGCTTTCCCTGGTGATGCTTTTCCCTGGAAGGGGTTTTCCCTGTGTGGTGCTTCCCTGGAGAGTGTTTCCCTGGGTGGTGCTTTTCCCTGGAGAGGTGCTTCCCTGGAATGATTTTTTCCCTGCGGTGTACTTCCCTGGGAAAGTGCCTTCCCTGAACACAGCTGCACCTTGAATAGCGTCCCTTCCAGTGGCTTTCTACGTCCCACACAGCTTTAACAATTCAGATATAACAAGAGTTAAGAACAGACCCTAACAACATATGAGCCAGCATATCAGTAGAGCGTTGCAAAGCGTCGTTTGGTTGGGACCAATTTGACACTGGGTAGAATCACTGATAGTTCCGGAAGGGGTGCCCCATCGGCAAATTCTTCTTTCTTAATTATCCTGGGTCGTATACTGCAGGACGGGTGGGGTCCTGGACAGAGTAAGATGACAGGGTTCTATGTCTGTGTAGTGTGCCTGACATCACCGGGGCTATCGGGAGGATGATAGCCTACAGCTTGGTTCAAGATATGATGGTGTTTCCCTGATATATCACGAGGACGCTCCGACACGTCTGATTGGTCGGTCAGTTACGTTGAACGCCGTTTCCAGAATATTGTGGACAGTTCATGGTACACTATCCTTCTAGTTCACTGCAGTGTTCAGCTACAGTGTTCAATACACAGTACACTCGTCGACTCGCTTCAACGTTACTAGTCATCACTATTACTTGTTCATAAGATCAACTCGTGAATTAATTTGTCCGTGGTTAATGTGCCACAGCAGGAACAATTCATAACGATGCTCCGCTTTGGCAGAGTTACGTAATTCGCGTTTTAAAGCATTATATCTGCCTCAGTTCTCTCTGAGAGTTATTAAGGGCTCTATAGAGTTATTGCCACTGATTTCTACATTTCAATGCAGCGTGGACTCGTCCCGGTGACTCTCTGCGACTAGTTTTTCTTCTACTCTACAATTGATGCGTAATTACACATAACTACGCACAACTACGCTGCACTGGACGTCCCACGCCCTTTGGCGTGAAAACGCTGACGCGAGCGTCAGCGTTTGGGATGTTGCTTTCCCTTGGATGGTGTTTTCCTTTGGGTGATGCCTTCTCCTTGGAGGTGTTTTCCCCTGGGATGGTGCTTTCTTTGGGGTGGTGCTTTCCCTTGGGTGGTGCTTTCTCTTGTGAGGCGTTTTTCCTGGGGTAATTCTTTCCTTGCGGTGGTGCTTTCCCTGGAATGATGCTTTCCCTGGGGTTAGGCTTTCTCTGAGGTAATGCTTTCCCTGGGGTGATGCTTTCCTCAGGGTTATGTTTTCTCTGGAGTGATGCTTCCCAAATATTGTTTCCCTTTGGGTGATACTTCCTCTGGGGGGGTGTTACTTTGAAGTGACACTTTTCCAGGTGTAACAGGCCCTCTTGATAACTTGTTCCAAGGGTAACGCCTTCCTAAATAACACATTCGTAGTATAACGAGTTTTCCATGATAACGCATATTCCCGAGTAACTCATTCCCTTGGGTTACGCTTCCCTTGGGATAACGCATCCCCCAGAGTGAAGAGACCCCTGAAGTAACATTTCCCGAGGTAACGCGTATACTCGGGTGATGAGTCCCCAGGGTAACGCATTCCCGTGATAATGCCTTCTAGGGTGACGCTCCCCCTTGCATAATGTGTCCCTGGGTTTTAGCCCTCAGAGACAAGTCCCCT
>NW_026472872.1:0-12042 GCF_026875155.1 Cherax quadricarinatus
AATTTTTTGGGGGTATTAATATTCACCAACACTGGCTTGTAAGCTGTACCTATACATCACCGACAGTGAAAGGTTATATAAAAACACTAACCACAAAAACTATATCCCAACCAGTTTTTAACATTTCTATCTTTATCCCATCAATCCCAGCTGTTTTAACCTCATTTGATTCTACCCATTAACCCATGCACTTTCCCCACACTCACAGCTGATTCTTCCTCACTCCTATAAGATGTTATTCCTCCTTGCCCTATACACAAAAGCACAGCTTTCCAATCTTCATCAACATTTAACAATTCCTCAAAATATTCCCTCCATCTTCCTGATACCTCTAACTCTCCATTTAACCCTTTCACTGTCGGTGTCATATTAGTACGGCTTACAAGCCAGTGTTGGTGACATATTAATATGCCAAAATTCTAGCGGCTTCAAATCTAGCGGGAAAAAAAGCTGGTAGACCTACATGTGAGAGAATGGGGCTGCATGCTCCGTGTGTGCAGTATAAGAAGAATCCTACATGCACGCAGTGCATAAGAAAAAAACTCCGACCATGTTTTTGGTGTAAAACACTGATTTGGAAGTGTTCCTTCATGTGTTATTATGGCTGTATTCGTGCTTTCTTGATCTCAATTGAGAGAATGAAAGATTATATACAGAAATAGAGACGATTCTGGTTGGTTTCACAATAAAAAGTACCTTCAAATCGAGCTCAAATTAGCAGAAATGTTCGATTTTCACCGATGTACGAGTGAAAAATGACATCACTGTCCAATTACGTGTCTAACTGGCCATCTAATATGCAGTCACGAATGGTTTGACATTATTTATACAGTGGAACCTCAAATTTCAAACGTATCGCTTATCAAACTCTTCGAAAATCGACCACTTTTTCGAACCAACTTTGTCCCCATTATCAAACTCGCCCCCTTTTACAAACTGCCAGGTACCGGACCTGTCCACCAGCCTGCTCTGTCTGCATCCCCACGTAGGCACTGTGCGCCAGTCTGGCTTTGTTGAAGCTTGAGTGAACACTAACCTGTGGTCTCATTCAAACATTTTACGATTAATTCATTGTGTTTAGTGCTTGTGGGACTGTGAAATAAGCTACCATGGGCCCAAAGAAACTTGCTAGTGGGACCGCTGTGGTAAAGAAAGTGAGAAACACCATAGTTGTGAAGTGAGTGGCGAGGATTGGAAGAGTTGGTGGAGGAACACAGGGAAGAGCTAAACACTGAAGAGCTGGAAGAACTTCACCTGGAACAGTATCAGACCACAGCTCAGGAACTTGCCTCAGAGGAGGAGGAGGAAGAGGGATTAGATGAGGTGCCTTCTTCAAAGATTAACCCTTTCAGGTCCGTCCCGTAGATCTACGCTTCACGTTGAGTGTCCAAACCGTAGATCTACAACCAAAATTCTAGCGCCATCAAATTAGCGCAAAAGCGCTCATAGGCCTACATGTGAGAGAACGGGTCTGCGTGGTAAGTGTGCGCCATAAACAAAAAAATCTAGGTGCCCGCATAGCATTATGGAACGCCGGCTCAGTTACCCTTGTTCACCATGCCTCGTCGTAAGTCAGCTCTCACGCCCACGGAAAAGTGGGAACTCTCCTCTTCCTATCTGATAGTTTTTCTTACACTGATGGATGTGGAAATGAAGTGAAATACTTGTGCTTTGATCAGTTAGTGACGAAAGGAATGACCAAGATTATCGATAATAGTGCAGAAAACCGACGAACCTCAACCTTCTACCCTGGTGTGGGCACGTCCTCAGTCACGGTCAGTTTACCTCAACGCAATAGAAAAATATTATTTTCGTGTGGCCAGGGCCTCTGACTTCTGTAATGATGAAGAGAGTGACTGATTGTGATTTTATTGCTCTAGACGATCATTCCGACTAGTGATAGTAGGAAGCAATTCACCAGTGAAGCGTCGATGTATGGCCGCCGCATGCGCTCGGTAGTGTAAAACCTATCTTGCCCAGGGGACGGATACTTCCCGATACATCCCTCGTGGCCACACCAGTTAGATAGTGATAGTGAGGGATGAATTGGCTACACTTGGCAATGGATAGACCACGGCATCAGCAGAATGGTGGAAGTGTGATTGGTGATGGCACACACCATGCGTGACTCACCAGCCCAGCTGGACCCACGCTGCCGACTCCTCAGTTCAAGGACAAGCGGAGCATCAGCCACCCGCCCACCACAACCACAACCACCCCGCACAACCACCTAATGATGTCCAGTATCCTCCACAAACCGTTCTGGATTGGCGAGCAAAAACCCAAAATTTGTTTCCAAGCCACACCACTTTGAAGACTCACAAAGTAAATTCAACCTACTTGTCCCCCTTGGAAAACAAGGCCAATAACTGAATTCTTTGAATTATTCATTGCCCAGCCATTGATGGAAAACTATTAGTCCGGAAAGTAATAAGTATTTTTGAGTACACCAAGGCAAATACGAACATATCACCCCAGTCAAGACTACACCGAGGTAAGATGCGACAGTTGCAGAAATGTATTTGCTTTTTCAACAATAATGCTAAGGCCATCATGTCTATACAGCATAATATAACAGCATACCATGTCCCAGATCGGCTAAATTCTCTACCCTGGTCCTTCAGTGAAAACATCCCATGAACCAGTGTTTATCTTTACTGGTTACGTAGACCCGCATAACCACTAACAAAGTGGATACCCAGAATGATATAAAGCAACTGCAAGAAATCACCCAAAAGTTCACAAATTACCAACAAAAAGGACTCATACTACACCTTCCTACCTGCTGCCACTGGAAGTGATACTCCTCACATTCACACCATCACCCATCCGCCTACTGATTCACTCCGAAGCCATACAGCCAATGGACAAGGGTCAGAACAATAAAAGAAGATCCAGTAACCAGCTAAGACTCCTAACATCAAGGTGAGAGCATAATCACACGAGGAAACTTGAGGTAGCTGCCACCAGGACCAACCCTCAACACCCAAAAACCCCCGGCACCACCAAAACACACGACAGACAACAACAAACATGGCCGCCGCAACATCCAAGATAACTCCCTTCCCAGTAATTGATGTCAAGAAGATCACCGACCCAGAAATAGCTAAACTCTTAGATTCAGAACCAAACGCACCCAACAAACTCAAGAAAAGCAGGAACAAAGGCTAGCAATGCAGATTACCTCAACAAGATCCCTGCACTAGAACATAAACTAGACACACTTCGAACAACAGAGCAATACCACACCCAGTCCTTATCTAGACACCACAACATCACTAAAAGACTCAAGTCACCCTACTTACTACCCAACAGTACAGAGGAATAATCAGAGTGGAACAACAACTTGCCAATGTCATAACCAACTTTCCCCCAAGACCTAATTACCAACCAGCAGCTATCTGACGCTGTTGTAGTTACACAATCATCTCCCACCCACATCACCCAAAGACCTGCATGGAGACCCCCCTACCAGCTTATCAAGGACCACTGCCGCCTTAACATACGTAGTGAACGACCTAAAGGATTGCAAATCTGATGGGCCTACCAAGCAGGTAAAAAAAACAGTGCTGTAAAACTTCTCAAAACTAGCCTACAAAAAGAAACAACCACTAAAAACATCTATTTCTATGAAAACTGATGTTTACGTCAATGAAAGTGCCTTAACTAAAAATACAGACAAACCTTCATTATCGGCTAAGAAAAAAAAACGCTATGCCCAAAAATCCACCAGTGCATTTGTGAGGGATGGAATAATCGCAGTTAGGAAACCAGCCCACTGGGAAGGAGATACTTCATCTCTACAGAACATGACCTTAAAAACAATCTAAGTGAGGCTGGAACTAAACCAGAATCAAGTAAAGTTCAGATAAAACCCATAGTCCACCGTAGTGTTATATTGTCATAAATTTGTGCCCCCCTAAAATTCTAAATACCCCCCAACTACTTTTATTGTCATTGTTGTATTCAATCTACCATTCTACCTCATAGTCTTAATGTGTTTAAATATCTACAGAATCTATCTCCATTTTTACAACTTACCACATCACTGACCATCTTTTATATATAAACTAACCATAACTTGTCTTCAATAATCAACCTCACTTTAAAAAATACTCAATGGCCCAATTTTATTCTAAATCCCTATTAATGCCCAATTTTACTTTAAACTATATTGATCAAACTTATAGTAAACTTCTTTTATTGACCATTTTTTATCCATACTTTTTTTAAACTAGTAATTATTATTTTTTTTCAACAACAACTTTTATTATTATCCTGTCAACCATTCTTACTAACATATTATAACAAGACTTGCCCATTTTTAATTTTTCATTTTTTTTTTATTATTCTTTTGCTAGCATAATTTTTGTATTTTTAATCCTGTCAATTTAAATCTATTATACACTAATTCTTGTAAACAACTTATATAAGACCTTAGTGCAATACAATTGAGAGCTTGTGCCTTTATTATATTATTAGATTAATCAGTTTATTACTCTAGCTCATTCTAGCTCAACACATAGTCCATTACCAATTCACCTATACTAGACCATAGTGCAATTACTAGTGAGCGACTGTTGCTTTTGTAATTTGTATTTTTAAATTATTAGACAAAACCTAGTTTTGTACTATAGCTCTTCCTAGCTCAATACATAGTCAATACCAAATTCACTATATTAGACCCATAGTTCAATTATACTAGGATAGACAGGTGCTATTTTAATATGTAATTTATATTATTAGATTAACATTCAGTTGTAACTCATAAGCTCATGCTAACTCATACAAAGTCAATACCAAATTCACTAGATTAGAACATATGCAATTACTAGTGAGAGACTAGGCTATTTTTAATTTGTAATTTATATTATTTAGATTAAACCTATTGTACTATACTCATTCTAGCTTCAAAACAATAGACTCCACAAAAATTCATTATTAGACCTAAGTGCAATTACAAGGAGAGCCTTGTCATTTTTTAATTTGTATTTTTATATTACTAGATTATACCTAGTTGTAGCATTTATTCATTCCAGCACAAAACACATATACTACATCAACTTCATTAATGTGGTAGTACGACTATACTCTAAATGAACCAAAATACTCTAGCTAAATACTTGTCAAACTTTCCTACCACTACAGATATGCAGAACTATAACTCAACACTCCCACTCGGGATATAAATAACTATAATTTAAACCTAGAAGATGATGATCACGTTTGACCCTGATCTAAACCTCCATAATCTGAACCACCTAATCAAAACCATTGTAAAGTAACTGCCTTTATTACACAGCATCACAAGCCAGCCCTAACCTAAACAATGCTAAAAGTCTATCATTACTTAACTACAAAGGAGGGAAAACACCAGTCCTTAACCCCTTTCATGGTCCAAAGGCCCAAATCAGGAGTCACGCAACCATACCCAAGATTTTCAAAAAAAAATTTGTTATTTTTTCTTATGAAAATCGTAGAGAATCTTTTCGTGAAGAGTAATAAAACAAAAAGTACGAATTTGGTGAAAATTGACCGAAATTATGCTCTCGCGAATTTTGATGTGGTCAGCGATATTTACCGAATCGCGAATTTTGCCGACTTTGACTCCCATTTTTAGGCCAATTACATATTCCAATCAACCAAATTCAAGCTATTTCACTAGTATTGCTCCTACTATCGATTGAGCACAAGAAATCGCCAAGTCACGTTTTCAACTACCAAATAAAGTGATCGGAAATTGTTAATTTGGCCAATTTAACACAAAGTTCAAAAATATTCTATTGTTCAAAATAGGGTCCAGAAATGAACAATGTAGCAAATCCTGGCACTACTAAACAAAAAATTTCTCTGTTCATTAGTTTATGTTTTGAGGCTTTACAAAATAAATTCCATTTTGATTTTTATTCACAAATTAAATTTTTATCACACCAAAAAATAGAAGATTTAACTGTTATGCAATACTGTAATATTTGTATAAATTATACATCACCATATTTGTGAATGTATATTAGAACCCACCAGATGACGTGAATTAGACTGGAGGTCGTTTGTTTACTCTTGAAATGTCGGCAAAAATTTAACATTCGCTACTGTTGAGCTCATTTCAGCCATTTTCCCTTCAGCTAAAACTCATCAAAATCATCTCTATTTCTGTAATACAGTCCTTCCATTCATCAAATGAGACCAAGAAAAATATCGCGAGATAAACAATAAAAAACATACGAAAAAACACTGCAAAGTGGCTGTTTTAATCGAAAAATCATGATTACATTTTTATTTTTCTTCTCTCATTATACACAGTGTGCAGCAGGAACTGTTTTTAAGTGGTGCAACACTACCACATAGAAAGTTATTCTCTCATATCTAGGCCTAAATGGACGCACACCGACATTATTATCAGAGTAGCTTAGCACACATGGCATAGATCAACGGTTGGGACCCTGAACGTAAAGCCGTAGATCTACGGGACGGAAGCCCTGAAAGGGTTAAGCAAAACACTATGATTGACCTCTTAGCACTCCTTGAATCACTAAAGACACCTCCTCCCTGCCATTTTCTTACTGAACCTGGCTATAAGCAGGACACAATATATATCTCAACCCTCTACAGGATACACAGCAAGTCACAACGCAGACCAAACCAAGTTGGGGGTGGTATTGCAATCAATTACCTAACCCAATATCTTGTCTTAGCACCACTTAGCCTTAGTGATGAATATGGGGAATACATTATTGCTAATTTTATTACTGTAAAAAAACCTTAAGACGCCTATAACATCGGTGCCATTTACCGATAACCCTCCACACAAACATCCCAAAATTATAACAGAGAGAAATTAAAGTCCACTAATAAACAAACAGAACAAATGAATAACACCACCTTCTCTTAGTGAGACTCAACACACCTTGGCTTACTAGATGACAGCCGTAACTGACGTCAACAGACAATATAACAACACACCTTCTCATACCAACAAAAACAAACCAACCAGGCCACACTGAAACCAAGTGCAACCATTTATAGACCACCACATATGGACCAAAATACAGGGGCCCCCTTAAATCAGGGATAACACAGATAGCACTACAGAAGACCACTACCCTACCTTCCTCCTGACAAACTTAGTAAACCACCACTTGATACAACAAAGTCTCATATTAGACTCCATGGACGGGCCTCCAGTAAGGAAGTCACAGCAGACCTAGAGACTGATGACCTGGCCTAACAAAATCTCCAAGGGCCAATGGTAATGAGACTGGACAGAATTTTTCTTAACAAATTACTTAGACTATACAACAAACATTTGTCCTATAAAAACAAACAGATCAGAAACAAACGGCTTGGTTGCTCCATGGCTAACAGCACCATTCTGAAATCCATTGACAAGAAACACCAATAAGAAAAGCAATATAGACAGGCTTAATACACAAAGATATCTTAAACACAATTATCAGCTCTCACCAAAGTAATAAAGAAAGCCAAACAACAATATACTCCGTAGATTCACAGACACTAGAGGTAATATAAAAAAGACCCTGGAAACACTCTCTCAGAATTCTAGGGACCCACAAACTGAGAAAAACCAGAATATTGTCCTAACTAAACCTAATGATACACCACTACATCCCACTGACACACTAAACAAGATAAACGACTTCTTCTCAACCATAGGATCTAATCTCTCCAGTAAAATCCCACATACCAATGCCCATGCCGTGGCATACCTAAATGGGAAATTCCCTTAATTCCTTCTATCTTGCACCAACTGAGCCCACGAAAGTACCGTAGATTGTAAAGTCACTTAAAAATAACTCGGGGAATTCTGTCTCATGTTCCCCACATTACTGTACAAGCGGCGGGCCATGTCCTTTTCGCATGCTATTTCATTAATTTTTAACAGTCACTAGAGACTAACACCTCCCAAACAACTCAATATGGCAAGGGTTACACCAATACATAAAGGTGGTTAACCCTACAGACTTAAACAACAATAGGCCAAAAACTATCTTACCATTGCTATCCAACATCTTTTGGAACTCCGTGCACAGAGACTGTATTCATTTTATTAACGGCACAAAACATACTCAACCCCTGCCAGATTTGGATTCAGAAAAAATAAAAGCACTAATGATGCAATCATAAAAAATCTAGATCTGCAGAACACAGCATTGGAAATAAGGAATATCCACTAGGGACTTTTTATTGACCTAAGAAAAGCTTTGACACAGTAGACCACGACATCCTACTCCACAAACTTGATCTTACGGTATAATAGCCATGCGCTTGCTTATTTCAAATCTTACATTACAAATAGGTATCAGTATGTCACCATTTAAAGACACAGCATCATCAACACGGCCCATTGATACTGTAGTTCCCAGGGAAGTGTCCTAGGTCCCCTGCTCTATCCCTCATATACATCATGAACTTCCAAACATATACCCAACACCAGAAACCCATTCCTCTTTGCTGACGACAGCGACTTAGTCATCTCTCACCCTACCTGCCACCCTCAACACCAGTTGTGAAAGAGGAGCTGATCAAAATATCGACCTTGGATGACCGCCAATAAAAACTTACGCTTAACACTGGACAAAACCAACTATCATTTATGTTTGGTAGCAGAGCAGAGATGCACAAATTAACATTAAGATTGACAACACGCTAATTACCAGAAATAATGGGGGCAAATTCCTAGCTTATACCTACAACGAACCTGAATTTCAGCACCCATATCCAGCATATAACCAAAAAATTATCCAAAACGGTGGATCCACTCTCCAAGAAACATACACGTGCCGCAGAATGCCCTTCTCACACTATACCACACACTTAATATTATACATACCTCACCTATGCCTAATTTAGTGCTTGGGGATCACTGCAGCAACACACCTAAAGCTCAATAATAAACCAACAAAAAGCTGCAGTAAGAAAATCACAAATCCCATCCCAGGCAACACACCCCCCCCCCACTCTTCATAACCTAAACTTCCCCCTGTTCAGTAAACATCCACACTTACTACTTTGCAATCTACATCACAGGTCCTTTAACTCAAATTAACAACCTTGACCTAAAAACACTTTCCTTGATAATGTGACAGAACCCACAGGCATAACCACCAGAGACACAAACATCTCTACGACATTCCCCGTGTCCGACAAACCTTTACAAAATTCAATGTAATGTCAAAGGCCTAAAATCTAGGAATACCCTACCTGAGAACTCTAAGAACTGCAGACACATCATCACCTTCAAAACTACCATTATTAGAAACATCTTATCTCCCAGTACACCCAGTACAACTAACTACAACGAATACCACCTGGTGGGTTCACACTACACACACTCACTCCTTTGACCATAAAACAGAAATATTAATCTCAATCTAAAAATAATCAATCCTGAGAATTCCAATACTGAAACAATTGTACTGTGGCCAAACACAAAAGCATTCACATTGCTAAACAACACAAACTATTATTTAGACACTTAGCCATATTACCAAACTTACCTCATAAGTTGTAATATTTTTACAATTAAGAATAAAACTAAGTCTGCCCGAAATGCCTAGCCATGCTAAGAGTTCTAGTGGTACACTCTGTAATCACTATTTTACAACATGTAAAGCACACAATAACCAAATTTCTGTAAACTCAGCATTGTAATCCTTATAGAGAATAAACTTTGATTTTGAATTTGAATTCTCTGACAAAACTAGGCCTGACAGAAGTGACAGATTAACAAGACTAGAAATGTTTTTATGTATCTCAAACAAAAGTTCAGCATATACTTTTATCCATTCAAGAATCTTGTAATTGACGAGTCTTTGATTTTGTTCAAAGGTAGGCTGTCATTCAAGCAGTATATACCGAGCAAGAGGAAATGCTTTGGTATAAAACTGTATGTACTCTGTGACGTGACAGTAAGCCTGGTGGTTGGAATTGTTGTATACAAGGGAACTAAAACATTGAAAGATACCAAATATGTTCTTGGGACCTCAGGTGACGTAGTGAAAACATGATGGCACCTTACTTGGAAAGGGGCATACATTATACAGGTCTCCCTCAACATTCGCAGAGGTTAGGGATCAAGAAGGCCTCGCGAATGTTGGAACAATCGCGAATGTTTGGTGCCCCCAATACTATTGTAGGTGAAATATTACAAACTTCTTCTTAACTTGTTGAACCATGGAACAATCATAAAATAATGAAAACATCAAAATGTGTATAGCAATACCTACATTTTATGGTTTAATAACATGTATGTTATTAAATAACCACTGCTCCACCACAGCCTCCAACCACGCCTCCACTTCCTACGACCACTGGAGTCCCTACAACCCTCGCCTTAAACCCCCAACTGCACGCCCAGCCCTCCCCACCAGTGTGGTGAAGAGTTTTTTGTTTGTTCATTATTTGCTAAACACTACGTATAATAAAGCAACGCCACTCATGACTGCATAATGGAAAGGCATTCAGACAGGTATTGGATGGTGACATCATGTGTTGACTCTTGACACAGCAAAGACATCAAACATTTCGCTGCTGCTAATAAACAATAGTAGTAGTAGTAATAAATAATAATAATAATATTATTATTATTTAATAATAATAAATACAATAGAATTGAGGGAAATGTACAAAAATAAGAGGGGGAGGTGACACATCGTCAGTGTGGGCTTCGTCTTTAATGCTGGAGTGAGCATTAGCTCCGAGCTCTTCCAAATATTTTCACAATAATTCATTGTGTAAGGTGCTTGTAGATTGAGTGGACTGGAGTGGGTAGAAGGCAGTGTTGAGGAACGTTGAGGCAGTAGGTGAGGCAGTGGGTGAGGCAGTAGGGGTGAGCAGTGGGGTGAGGCAGTGGGTGAGGCAGTGGTGAGCATTGGTGAGGCAGTTGGAGAGCAGTGGTGAGGCAGTGGGTGAGGCAGTGGGTGAGGCCGTGGGTGAGGCAGTGGGTGAGGCAGGGGTTGAAGCAGTGGGTGAGGCAGTGGGTGGGGCAGTGGGTGAGGCAGGGGTTGAGGCATTTGGGTGAGGCAGCAGTTGAGGCAGTGGGTGAGGGCAGTGGGTGGGGCAGGGGTTGAGGCACTGGTAGAGGCAGTGGTTTAGGGCAGCGGTTTGAGGCAGTGGTATTTAATAGCATGTTATAAATAATAAAAAATACATAATAAAAAATAATAATAATAATAAATGGCAGAAAGGTGGGCTATTTGCAAAGATGATAGAGGGGGGTTGAAGAGGTTGGAATAGTTTTAAAAAATGCAGTATTAGAATGTGGGGCAGAAGTTTGTGGTTATAGGAGGGTGGGGCAGGAGAAAGAGGAGTGATTGGTGGAATGATGAAGTAAAGGGTGTGATAAAAGAGAAAAAGGTAGCTTATGAGAGGTTTTTACAAAGCAGAAGTGTTATAAGAAGAGCAGAGTATATGGAGAGTAAAAGAAAGTAAAGAGAGTGGTGAGAGAGGCAAAAGGAGAGCAGATGATAGAGTGGGAAATGGGACTGTCAAGAAAATTTTAATGAAAATAAGAAAAAATTTTAGAGTGATTTAAACAAGTTAAGAAAGCCTAGGGGAAAATATGGATTTATCAGTTAAAAAAAAGAGTAGGGGATTAGTAGATGGGGAGATGGAGGATTAGGTAGATGGCGAGAATATTTTTTAGGAACTTTAAAAAGTTAAGGAGAAAAAAGCAGTAAAATTTTATCCCGGCAGGGGGGTTACCATCTTTTAGAGTGAAGAAGACAGAATGAAGTGTGGGGAGGGACGCGAGGCATTACGTAGAATGAAAGGGGGAAAGCAGCTGGAAGATGGGATCATACAGAAATGTTTAAAAACAGGGGGGATATAAATGTTGGGGTGGTTGGTACTTTTTTTTAATAAATGTAGAAAGAGGGGAAGGGACCAGGGATTGGGGGGAGAGCGAAAATCCCTTTAATAAAGGGAAAGGGGGCAAAAGAGAGTAAAAATTACAGAGGAATAATTTTACTGATTTAAACCGGGAAAAATGTACGGTAGGGTTTAATTGAAAAAATTAGAGGT
>NW_026472873.1:0-11306 GCF_026875155.1 Cherax quadricarinatus
CCCTAAACCCCTTCCCTCACCCCCACCGGGAAAAATTTAGACACTTCTTATTAAATGGGCCCTATTTTTAATCCTTAGGCCCCCGGGGAACGTAAATTTGTGGTTCCATGTTTTTCAGTTCCTCACCACCATTAAAAAAACAATCGCGCTCTCCCCCCCCCACCCGCGCAGCCAAAGGGAACTCTTGGTTCTACTCTTATTTTCAAATATTTTTTTGACCCCATATGACCATTAAACACCTATTAGGCCTTTTTCGGAAAATCAAAAAATTTTCCAATACGAAACAAAAGGCTTATCGCCACAGAAGACAACCCCCCAATCCCCGAAAACCCTGGAATCTCACTTATTTCTACTCACAACTTCAACCAGAATAGGGGCTCTAAAACATAGCTAAAACCATTTCCCAAAAAACTTTTCACGCTATCCCACAAAAAAACAGGAAGGAAGAACATTTTAAAGGTCGTCCAAACTTATCCAATCCATTTCCAGCTACCCAAGTTTTTAAGACTCTATAACCCCACTCGGTACTCACAGGAGCATTCCCCACCGACCCACCCTTCTGAACGACTATAAATACTCCACCCCTTCCACCCCGGTAGATCTGTTTGTACTTGAAAAAGCCCAGTGTGGGCGAAACGTAGTCAATAAAGGATAAAATTATACTGCAATGTGTTTATATTTCCATTGTGTTGGAATTTTTATCCCATTTATTTCCATCGAGCCATGACCGACCCACGAGAGCCCTTTCCCCCCCAATCCCTGAGCTCCCACTTTCTTTATCAGTCTAGGGTGGGGAACTCTATCAAAAGCCTTACAAAATCTAATAAATAAATCAAAATTTTTTTATCGTGTCAACACCTCAAAACTTTACGAAAAAAGTTAAAAATTAGTTAGACAAATTGGCCCCTGTGAATCCATGTGAGATCATTTAATCAAGCTAGTTATCGAGAGGCTTCTTTTAATCTCAGCAATAATTGACTAGTAATTTCCCACAATTGAGGGCAGGGTTTTGGGCGGGGAAATTTTTGGGAAAGACTTTCCCCTGTTTTTTAAAAATAGGAATTACTTAGCCATCTTTTCCCCAATCAACCTACACCGTTTTAAGAAATAAATTAAAAATATTAGTTATGGGTTTACGAGTTCCATTTTGCATTCCCTTAAGGCCCTTTAAAAAACCCCATCAGGGCCCGGGGACTTATTTTTCTTCAGTCTGTCTATAGCTTCACAACCTTTCACTAGGACTGTGATGTTACATAATTTATCTTTTTCTAGCCCCCTATAAAAAATTAAATTTTTCTGGAATATTTTTAGGTCTTCCCTTTTAAAAAAAGAGAAAATAATTATTTAAAATTGAGCACATTTTTTCTCTTTGTCATAAGGGGCCCATAGTTACTTTTAAGGGGACCTATCTTATCTCTAACTTTGTTCTAAGACCTGGAAAAAACTTTTTGGTTAGTTTTAGAATCCCTAGCAATTTTAAAATTAAATAGTCCCTTTTAGCTTTTCTTATCCCCTTTTTAATGTCCCTCTTAATGTCAATATACTGATTCATAAGATGACCCTCACCTCTTTTGATACGCCTATAAATCTTTCTTATGCCCTGGTAGATATTTGAGCCTATTTTTCATCCATTTTTGATCATTTCTATTTGATCTAATTTCTTTATAGGGGATAAACGTTCTTTGAGCAGCATGTATAGTTTTCAGAAAACTGTCATGATAGCTCTCTTCGTTACCCAGTCAACAATAAGTGTTCTCTAAGCCCATCGTAATCTGCTAAGCGAAAATCGGGGACCGTTACTGAGTTATCGCTACTACGTACTTCCATTCAAAGCTAAATGTAATTGATTTGTGGTCGGGTAGCACCCAGTTCCTCTGAAATTTCTAAATTATTAACAAGGGATTCATTGTTTGCCCTAACAAGTCAAGCAGGTTTATTTCCCTTTAGTTCTGTCACAAACTGCTTCAAAAAACAATCCTGAACTACTTCTTAAAGTCGTATGATTCTAAAAATTTCCCCGTCAAGAAATTCCAATCAATATGACTAAAGTTTTAAAATCTCCTAGAATTACTACATTATTGGGGCCTTGTGGCCTTAACAATTTCCTCCCATAGTATCTCCCTTGGTCCCTATCTAAGTTTGGGGGATGGTATATCACTCCTAAAATCAGTTTTTCATGCCCCTCTGAAAATTCTATCCAAACAGACTCTGTATGTGTTAAATTCAGACTTAATACCCGTTTTTAAGCAACAGTTCAAGCGATCTCGGACATACAACCCACCCCACCCCCTTCCCATACTTCTATCTACTTGGAAACAATTTAAAGCCCTGAATATGACTTTCCGCAGGCATTCCCGACTTCTTGAATTAAACCAGCCCTCAGTTAAGGTAAATACATCAAGTTTCCTGCACTAGCAACTAATCTCAACTCACCATCTTATTCCTAGCACTATGGCAATTAGCATAAAAAAACATTGAAAGACTCTCCTTTCTCTTTACCCTTTCCCTGCTCATTTCGTTTTTCTACTAAACCTATTACTGTCCTTATCACCAAAGCCCCTGGCATTTAAATATCTACCTCGTTCTGCTTATTACTAGTTTCCCCTAGAACTCGTAATATTACTACACTGGGACTTCACTGTTTTCCTGCCAAAACCCATACCACTAACTATTCCTAGTTTAAAGTCCTAACTGCTCCCTCCACTGAAGTTGCCAGTGCTACCACCCCAGACCTAGATAATTGAACCCATCCCTGGCATACATGTCATTTCTGCCATAGAAGAGGTCCCAGTTGTCAATGAATGTTACCGCATTTTCCTTACAATTTGTCCAGCCGCAATTGACACCAATTGCCCTGGGCAACCATTCGTTCCAACTCCCCTCCTTGGCAAAATACCACAATATGACAGGGTTCCCAACCTTACTCCTAATTATTTCTATTGCTGACCTATACCTGCTAAACAGGTCTTCACTCCCCACGTCTGCCAACATCGTTGCCTCCAGCACTGAGACAGATAATGGATTGCTCCCATTACCTCTCATGATGTCATCCAGACGGCTAACAATATCCTCCAACCCAGCCCAGGAAAGCAAACTCTGTCTCCTACTCCTGTCCTTCAAGCAGAATGCCCTATCCATATACCAACTTGGCTATCCCCCAAAAACAACAATATTCTTACCTTCCCTTTAAAGTCTTTTGTGTGACGTTCCCAGTAGTCAACTCACATTCGTCGGTTTGCACGAGATGTATTAGTGTTTCCACAACAGTTTCCACAGCAGTCTCTTCTTCATTGTTTCTACCTTTCCATTTGTCTCTTGATCGTCAACTTCGTTCCCTGCTGTCCCCAGCCCATTTCCCTTCTTGACCTGGGACTAAAAACAGGGGGGACTATTTACGAATCTTCTTTTTTCCCTCGGTCAGTCGCGCCTCCATCTTCGCCATCCTCAATTCTTCCTTAAGCTGTGGTAAAGTTGCTCGAGGAGGGCTCTTGCTTCAATTCGAGAGAGCACAAACAGGTCTTCACAAGCTAATAAAAGGGGTTTTAAAGACATTAATCATCCACACCCTTAAAGTTTTAAAGTGCAGCCCCTCATTTTGAAAAAGAAATTGTTAAATAGTCTGAAACTATTGTCAGACTTTTAAACAATCTTCCCGCGAGGGACGCCATTTAAAAACTTTGGGGTGAGGACGATACATCGTTTTCAAGCCCTTTCTGCTTCTAAAATTTTTCTGTACTCGACGAAGAAGCAACTGTGTAGGCGAACGTTTCGAAATAAAGATCCCAAACGTTGCATATGTTCTTATCACAACCTGACGGTATTTCATACCATTTTAATTTTCTTGCTTTGGTTTCTAAAATACGTGTTTGGGGCTTTTGATGTTTCACCCACATATAATTTGTTGCAGTCAATATATGTGGGTAAACATCAAGAGACCTCCAAACCGTATTTCAGAACCCCCAAACATGCAAGCAGGACTGACATAAAAGGGAAGCCGTGTACAAATCGCAATTCACACAACCATTTAAAATTTAAATAAAAAACCAAAACTTATCGCACAGAAAACAAAACTCAATACCGAAGAATCCGGAAACATCGTATCTCCCATAACCAACAATTTTCAAACCAGAACAAAGGCTTTTTTAAAAAAACTGAACCACTCCCAAAAAACTTCTCATCCCATCCCCATAAAAACAAGAAACTGCAGAAGGGACTCACAACTTGTCCAATACCCCGCCAACTCCCCCCGACTCTAAACCCCACCGGTAAAATCTAGATCAGCATTCTCCCCCCTGACCCAACATTCTGAACAGACTGTAAATACTCCCGACCTTTTCCCCCCAGTTTAAAACACACCAAACACTGCTTTCCACAGCCTTACTTAACAGATTTTAAAAATCAAACCCGCGAGTGGGGACAACCAATGAGTCGTCCAAACTAGCACTTGCAGCGTCGTTGGGGGCAGGCTGCAAGTCAAAAGAAAAAGCGATTTTATCGCTCAAGGAGGCCTTTGTTGCGTTGTACGACACACAGAGGCTGAGAAACAAAATTTTCCACTATCTACTACCACTCTACGAGACAGGGATTTCTTTTCTTGATTCCCCACACTGAGGGCCAGGAGAACTGTGTTTCCCAAGCGCTCGAAACCTTTCACTGTACAGGGCCCCTGAAGAAAACAAGTCATCTATCGAAGCAAAGAAAACCCCTTGGGGCCAAAGGGGGAATCATTTTAAAAACCAATGCTTCATCCCTGCTGAAGGGCACCTTCAGGACTCCCATCAGCCAGAGTCTCGTGAGGCCTGGGTATTTACTACTTCCACATCAACCCAGCCTTTATCGAAGCTGAGAAATTCCAACATATCTCACAGTGCTATAATTGTTACTCATACTTACACACCACAAATGATTGTCCTACCAAGGACAAGAATTCTGCTCCACCTGTGGCCGTGAGGGTCATGACTTCAAGAATTGTACTACTGCTTCACCACCTAAATGCTTGAACTGCAAGAATGACCACCATACTCTTGCTGCCAGGTGCCCTACCAGAAGAGACATACTCAAGAAACAACAACAACAAAAGAAACCTAACCCACAAGCAACCACATATTCTGCTATCGCCAAGCTTCAAGCAGACACTACCAAGATACTACATGCCACGCAAGCTGCTCCCACCACTTCCCTGCCAGCACCTACTGCCGACTCCACCAAGATTCTTTATTGCATTATGTATGCTCATGTACAGAATGCAGCTGAGCCTGGTTCCTTCAACACCACCATCAATGAACTTTTCAAACTAAATAATATGCCTGGCCTCACATTCCCTGCATCACCACCTTCCACTGAGATCCTAAAATCTACTGCAAATATTGCCAGCATCACCGTTGCTCCACCGCTGTCACAACCTCCACTAGACACAGAGATGGACCAATCAGAGACCACCGAGACGTCGGCAAACCCCACCAATGAGTCCACTACCGCTTGCATCCACTGCTAGAGCAACTGACCAGTCGGAAATCTCGCCTTCACCAGTTCAGCCACCAGCCAAGAAAGCAAAAACACAAGAAACTGCGGATGCACCTCACGGTGCCACTGACACTGCTGCACCACAAGTCCGATACCTGAAGGGTGTATACTTCTACACAACCAAGCAGTATAAGAATACAATGCTGTCTTCAGAGGTCCATCAGCACCTCCAGGACGGAACAGTCAAGTATACCTACGACCAAACTGTTACATACACACCTGCAGACATGACCAGACTACTCGCTGCCAACACCCAACACCTTGTGAAGTCGAGTACACCTCAAAGAGGAAATTCAGGATGCTTCAGAATGGGACCTTGAAGATGTACCCTCCTCTAGCACGACTGTCCATGACCATTCACCATGAAGATAAGTTTCCCCAGCACTTTGCTGTCCGCTAAAACTGGGGTGTGGCTCCAATCGACCCTGTAACTGCTGCCTCTGCCGGACTCTGCTTCTCTTCGGGGAGGTCAGCGCGGGATGGAAGACGACAACACCCTCCAACCGGAGGCCAAGAAAGAGGAAAGAAGATGATCGTCACCCCGCACCTGGGGGCCGCTGCCGGTCGCCATCTGGAGGGGACCTGGACCGGGAGTAACCGGCTAATCAATATGAATGAATGAAAATGAACACCAACACACGACACTCCACACAGGAGAGCACAGCGCTAGTACGATCGACACCATGCCTTGCCCTTCTAGGGCAGGGTTGGTGCCAGAGCCCGAGTTTGTAGCTCACAAGATGAGGGGGTACTTGTGCCTCCTCCCATGGGAGAACTTAGGTCTCAGACACTCCCTAGACAGGGAGCCAGTGCCGGGCCACCAAGTGGAAGGGCCCGGCCGGGAGAATACCGGCGAATCTTTAACAACACCCCAGGTAGATCGTGTGTGACTTGAAAAAGCCCACTGTGTGGGTGAAACGTTGTCAATAAAGGATCACATTATACTGCATATGTGTTATATTTCCATTGTGTCGGTATTTTATACCATTTATTTCCAAGATCATTTATATAATTATAAACAACAATGGGCCCAAGACTGATCCCTGTGGAACGCCACTTGTTACTGATCCCCACTCGGATTTAACCCCATTTATGGACACACTCTGCTTCCTCTGTCTGAGCCATGATTCGATCCACGAGAGCACCCTTCCCCCAATGCCATGAGCTGCCACTTTCTTTAACAGTCTTTGGTGCGGAACTCTATCAAAAGCCTTACTAAAACCTAAGTAAACAATATCAAATTCTTTATCGTGGTCAACAGCCTCAAAAGCTTTACTGAAGAAAGTTAATAAATTAGTTAGACAAGACGGCCTCTTGTGAATCCATGCTGTGTATCATTAATCAAGCTATGCTTATCGAGATGGCTTCTTATAATCTCAGCTATAATTGACCAGTAATTTGCCTACAATTGAGGTCAGGCTTATTGGGCGGTAATTTGACGGTAACGACTTGTCCCCTGTTTTAAAAATAGGAATTACATTAGCCATCTTCCACATATCAGACACTACACCTGTTTGAAGAGATAAATTAAAAGATAAATTAAGAACCCAGTACTGTCAGCACGTTGTCCAGCGCCCCTAACACACTATCTTCTGGAGTGTGAAGTTACTGAGACACTCCGCAGCAACTAGGACTGATATTCCCTCCCGAAGAGGACCCTGAGATGACTGCGGCCACACTAGTGTACCATGGAGTCAACGAACCAGACAAGCCGTTACCTCGTGATAACGACATATCCTCCTCCTCGCTAGTGTCCATAGTTAGGAGTACATATGGTGTTGTCGCTTATGAGATGCACCAGATGAACTGACCAGAAGAGTGCTTGAGCAGCATATGTCGTATCATTGTAGTAAACCTCTCTCCCTCGGGAGCCAGAGACGGGTCATCGCAAGATTGAGACCCGTGCCAGGACTACGGTCTTGGCGAACATTATACATACAGCCACCTTACAGTCCCAATAACAAATTACTTTTAGGTCACCATAGGTTTTTTCCTTCCAAACTTCTTACACTCGATCAAGTCACAAGCTTTTGTATTATTTCATTTACTAACTAGAGCTAAAGAACATAAGGAAAGAAGGAACACTGCAACAGGCCTACTGGTCCATGCGAGGAAATTTCCAAGTCTCCTACCGGTTTAAAGGGCCAATGCACCCAACCTAGTCAGGTCAGGTCACAGTAAATTTAAAGGGACAGAACACGGCAACTGACCACAGCACAATTTAATCGGGTCCAACTCACACCCACCGACACCCACTCATGTATTTATCTAACCATTTTTAAAAACTACACAACTTTTTTAGCCTCTATAACCGAAACTTGGAGTTTGTTTCACTCCTCCACAATTATTACCAAGCGAAACATTGCCACAATAAAAATTTCACAGTTGCACTTGTGTCCTTTTTACTTTACATATTGTCGGTAATTCTACCAACTTTATTACAAACCCACTGCTTTCCTTATCCTTCCTGAATCTGAATTTTTCCAACTTAAAACCATGCTGCGAGTCCTGTCTAGGCTAGATATATTCAACACGCTATTTACACCCCCTTAAATTTATTCCTGTCTTCCACTGATACACCTCAATCATACCCCCCCTAATTCTATCCCCTTTCTAGAGAGTGAAAAATTCAGGGCCCTCAGTCTATCCTCATAGGAAGGGTTTCTGATACAGGGGATTAACTTTGTCATTCTCCTTTGTACGTTTCCAGAGCATTTTATCCATTCTGTAATAACGGTGACCAAAACTGTGCAGCCGACTTGGTGGGTGTTGCCATCAGAAGACGCCTCCAGACTTGCTTTTTTTCTGGAATCAATAAACGAAAAACCACACCACAGGATCGTGGTGTTACCCATGTTTCGAATATTTTTTTACCATCACAACAGTAACCCTAAATAATTCTTAAAATTTAAAGTAACTTTCAAGATTTTTCCCGTTTTTTTTCTTAAACTGATTCCCTTTTTTCTGGGTGCAGTAAACTCCACTGGCGCAATCGTGAACCAAGTAGCTCTGACTGTTTCTTTTGGGTAAATTAAGATCATGGACAAGATCGTGAAGATCAATCACTGAGTCAATAGACGTAGTTTTCCCGGTTGACTCCAGCCAGCTGGCTCAAACTTAAAAACCGAGTCAGTGGCTTCATCTTCCAATGGAAATACATCTTTAAAGGATGGGGATACTAGAACAGGGAGGCCCTTTGAATTTTCCACCAGTCCCGAACACGAAAAGAAGATTTGGATATGTTTTTACTGATGAAAATCCCGACACCAAATACAGAAATAGCAATCCATGGTGTGATCTTTTGATTCTCTCCATACCATAAGGACTGCAAATGGTATGCATGACTCAGCAAACTACTCCCGTAAAGTAGTTTTGCTGAGAGGTGCCCACAGCCTGCGTTTAACTTAAGACCTTTACACCAAATAACGAAAATAGGTCTTCAAAAAGGAGAAAGTTGGCCTCGCAGGCCACAAGACTGGCCCTGGGATAAGATGAAGTATCACCATGTAGTGTCGAACCTTTTACAGGTTGAGGAAAAAAAAAGTCGAAAGGCAAAGGCATCGCGAATGCACATATGGACCCGGAGTAAAGGCTCAATAGTGGATCGACCCCTTCTACATCCCTTCTGACTGACGGGGAAGTTAAACATGTTACATGTGTGTGTGTGTGTGGGGTGTGTGGTGTGTGTGTGTGTGTGTGGGGGTGTGTGTGTGTGTGTGTGTGTGTGTGTGTGTGTGTGTGGGTGTTTGGCGGAAAGGGGAGGGAGAGGAAAGGGGAAGTAAAGAAGATCGCGTTACGGAGGAGGGAAGAACATGGTAATAATGGATAAATGATAGCCTAATTCGAAAGGGGGGGAATCCTGGTGGGCAGAGATAACGAGGAAAGAAATAGGAGATGATGCCAGAGAGAGAAAATACGAAGGAACGAAATACAGCCCAAAGTAAGATAAGATAAGATTTCGTTCGGATTTTAACCCCGGAGGTTAGCCACCCAGGATAACCCAAGAAAGTCCCGTGCGTCATCGAGGAATGTTTCTTTTTTTCCATTGGGGTCCTTAATCTTGTCCCCCCGGATGCGACCCACACCATCGACTAGCACCCAGGTACCTATTTGCTGCTAGGTGAACAGGGCAATAGGTGTAAGGAAACGTGTCGAAATGTTTCCACCCGCCGGGAATCGAACCCGGGGCCCTCCCCGGGGTGAAGCGGGGGCTTTTGCCACCAGCCACCGGCCTACCTTTCAAAGTCTTCAAACACTTGTATACACCGATCTTCTTCAGGGCATCAACACTCAAATGAACCACTCCTCACCCCCCACCCTTATTCTAAATCGTTAATTCATAATTTTTAACAGCTATAACCCTCTCTCTTCTCCGTTCACAATTAATCACTTAATATTCTCATAATCTAAAACCTTTTTCATTCTTTTGACTATTTCCATTTTTTGGGATTATTCTCGCTTTTATTTTGTTTCTCTCTCAATTTGTCTTCACTTTCTTGTCCAAATTCTTCATCTCTTCCTCCATGTTCTTCGCCACTCCCCCTCATAATTATCGTTACCCCTTCAGTTATTATGCTGTTCCCTGTTCCTTCTGTTCTCCCTGCCTTCTAAAAGGAACCTGGCTAATGAAGACCTCAGGAGTCTTTACGGGTGACCTTTGACCTCAGGTGAGCGGTGGCCCCGACAGGTGCGAGGGATGAACCCCTCTCACCTTGACCTCCAGGACCCCTCCCCCATTACTCTCCAGGACCCTTCCCTCTGACCCTCCAGAGCAACAGTGAACCCATGAGTGACATTAGGCATGAACCCTTCCTCACCCCCTCCCCTCCAGGACACCTCCCCCCACCCTACCCTCTTTAGCTCAAGATTTTCCTCCCCATGTGGCTTGAAATCACGAAACAAGTGATTTTGAATCATTAACAGAACTGCGGCTTGGCCAGGACTATCCTGCGCTCCCCTGCCCAGTCCCGAACCACTAGTGATCCAGGGATACACACATGCGGCTTGGCCAGGACTATCCTGCGCTCCCTGCCCAGCCCCGGACCACTAGTGATCCAGGGGATACACACATGCGGCTTGGCCAGGACTATCCTGCGCTCCCCTGCCCAGCCCCGACCACTAGTGATCCAGGGGATACACACATGCGGCTTGGCCAGGACTATCCTGCGCTCCCCTGCCCAGCCCCGACCACTAGTGATCCAGGGGATACACACATGCGGCTTGTTCAGTTCACACAGGGCTGGGCATTGGGAACGCAGGATCGAGTCCTGGCCAAGCCGCAGTTCTGTTAATGAATTATATATATAATGTGTCGAATAGGTAAAACTGGTCAATTAGCAAGAACTCGCTTAAAATTAAGTCTCTTAAAATTTTCTCTTATACGTTTTAAAGATATATTTTTCATTTATGTTAATGTGAAAATTAACAATTTGTACCAAAAGAACCTTAGAAAACTTACCTAACCTTATTATAACAAGCGTAACTTAATTTATCCTAATCAAACTAAATATATTTTAGACAAGTGTACAATAATTTAATAATAAACAATGAAATATATATTTTTGTTAGGTTCAGAATGATTTTTGCAAATTATTGCATATACAAATTTTCGCTTTCCTTTTAAGCCAAAATCGCAATTTTACCTATTCGGCACGTAATAATAAATAAATAAATAAAAAAATAAAATTATAATATATATATATATATATATATCTGCCACAGTTTTTTCCCCCCACAACGATGCTCAACGGCCCAAAAAAATGAACGTCGTGGTTTCAAGGGTT
>NW_026472874.1:0-39663 GCF_026875155.1 Cherax quadricarinatus
TTAAAGAGTTAAGAGAAGAGGAGAATAGGATAGAGATGAACAAGGAGGCTTTAGGAAAGGTAGGGGGTGTGTGGACCAGGTGTTTACAGTGAAACATATAAGTGAACAGTATTTAGATAAGGCTAAAGAGGTCTTTGTGGCATTTATGGATTTGGAAAAGGCGTATGACAGGGTGGATAAGGGGCAATGGGGGCAGATGTTGCAAGTGTATGGTGTAGGAGGTGTTACTGAAAGCAGTGAAGAGCTTTTACGAGGATAGTGAGGCTCCAAGTTAGAGTATGTGGGAAAGAGGGAAATTTTTTTCCCAGTAAAAGTAGGCCTTAGACAAGGATGTGTGATGTCACCGTGGTTGTTAATATATTATAGTGGGGTTGTAAGAGAAGTAAATGCGAGGGTCTTGACAAGAGGCGTGGTTAAAAGATAAAGAATCACACACAAAGTGGGAGTTGTCACAGCTGCTTTTTGCTGATGACACTGTGCTTTGGGAGGTTCTGAAGAGAAGTTGCAGAGATTGGTGGATGAATTTGGTAGGTGTGCAAAGAAGAAAATTAAAGGTGAATACAGGAAAGAGTAAGGTTATAGTATAACAAAAAGATTAGGTGATGAAAGATTGGATATCAGATTGGAGGGAGAGAGTATGGAGGAGGTGAACGTATTCAGATATTTGGGAGTAGACGTGTCAGCGGATGGGTCTATGAAAAAATGAGGTGAATCATAGAATGATGAGGGAAAAAGAGTGAGTGGTGCACTTAGGAGTCTGTGGAGACAAAGAACTTTGCCCTTTGGAGGCAAAGGGGGGAATGTATGAGAGTATAGTTTTACCAACGTCTTTATGGGTGTGAAGCGTGGGTGATGAATGTTGCAGCGAGGAGAAGGCTGGGGGCAGTGGAGATGTCATGTCTGAGGGCAATGTGTGGTGTGAATATAATGCAGAGAATTCGTATTTGGAAGTTAGGGGGAAATGCAGGATTACCAAAACTGTTGTCCAGAGGGCTGAGGAAGGGTTGTTGAGGTGGTTCGGACTATAGAGAGAATGGAGCGAAACAGAATGACTCAAGAGTGTATCAGTCTGTAGTGGAAGGAAGGCGGGGTAGGGGCGGCCTAGGAAAGGTTGGGGAGGGGGGTAAAGGAGGTTTTGTGTGCGAGGGGCTTGGACTTCCAGCAGGCATGCGTGACGTGTTTTTATAGGAGTGAATGGAGACAAATGGTTTTTAATACTTGACGTGCTGTTGGAGTTGAGCAAAGTAACATTTATGAAGGGATTCAGGGAAACCAGCAGGCCGGACTTGATCCTGGAGATGGGAAGTACAGTGCCTGCACTCTGAAGGAGGGTGTTTTAAAGTTGCAGTTTAAAAACTGTAGTGTAAAGCACCCTTCTGGCAAGACAGTGATGAGTGAATGATGGTGAAAGTTTTTTCTTTTTCGGGCCCACCCTGCCTTGGTGGAATCGGCCAGTGTGATAATAAAAATAATAATAAAAAACTCACCTGGCCCTATTACAGGCTTGATCAATCCAAGTCATCTTACACACTCCTTCCAACCCTATCCTCATCCCGGCCCAACCTTCCTTCTCCTACAAGAACGGAGACTGGGTTTCTTTCAAACAACACATAGACTGTACTAACCTCACCTAAAGACTACAACAAAACTTCTCTGACATCGACACTCAACTTTTATCTCATACAGGACACCATTACACAAGCACCAACATCGCAATACCAAAGAAAACTCACACCACTCGTTAAATTTATTCAAACCTTCAATCAGAACAAGAAGACTAATTATCTGCTACCACAACCGCTTCCCCAGAACACACACAGATTTAATCAAGTCTGATTAGATCTCACTTACCTTAGAAAAAAATATTCTACACAGCCTAGACCAAGACCACAAAAATCACTGGTCACAACTCATACAACAAGCAGACAAACATATATTAAAAACACTAAAGCCTTCTGGAACTTTATCAAAAAAAATCGAGGCTGCAAGAACCCCCTATCACGAGCTTTTACTATCCTATGTAAGGGAACATGGACACGGGGGTTGTCCCACATTTACTAAAAACAACAGACATAGCCCCACTCCACAAAGGGGGCAGTAAAGCAATAGCAAAGAACTACAGACCGATAGCACTAACATCCCATATCATAAAAATCTTTGAAAGGGTTCTAATAAGCAAGATCACCACCCATCTAGAAACCCATCAATTACACAACCCAGGGCAACATGGGTTTGGAGCAGGTTGCTCCTGTCTGTCTCATCTATTGGATCACTACGACAAGGTCCTAGATGCACTAGAAGACAAAGAGAATGCAGATGTAATATATACAGACTTTGCAAAAGCCTTCAACAAGTGTGACCATGGCGTAATAGCGCACAAAATGCATGCTAAAGGAACAACAGGAAAAGTTGGTAGATGGTTTTAAAAATTTCCTCTCAAAACAGAACACAAGAGTGGGAAAGTAAAACAGAGTAAAGCCCGAGGGGCTACGGTGAAAAGCTCTGTTCCTCAAGGCAGAGTACTCTCTCCCATCTTGTTTCTCATCCTCATATCTGACATAGACAAGGATGTCAGCCACAGCACCGTGTCTTCCTTTGCAGATGACACCCGAATCTGCATGACAGTGTCTTCCAGCGCAGACACTCCAAGGTTCCAGGCGGACATCAACCAAATCTTTCAGTGGGCTGCAGGAAACAATATGAAGTTCAATGATGAGAAATTTCAATTACTCCGATATAGTAAACGAGGAAATTAAAACTTCATCGGAGTAAAAAACAAATTCTGGCCACAAAATAGAGCGAAAAACCAACGTCAAAGACCTGGGAGTGATCATGTCGGAGGATCTCTGCTTCAAGGTCCATAACACTGTATCAATCGCAGCTGCTAGAAAAATGACAGGATGGATAATGAGAACCTTCAAACCTAGGGATGGCAAGCCCATGATGACACTCTTCCGGTCGCCCCTTTTTTTATCTAGGCTGGAAAATTGCTGCGCACTAACAGCAAACCCTTTTAAGGGAGGTGAAAAATTTCTGACCTTGAAAATGTACAGAGAACCTTCACAGTGCACATAACAGAGATAAAGCACCTCAGTTTACTGGAGCGCTTTAAGTTCCTGAATCTGTATTCCCTGGAATGCAGGGGGAGATATACATGATTATATATGCTGGAAAATCCTAGAGGGACTAGTACCGAACTTGCAGACGAAAATTACTCAACGAAAGCAAAACTTAGCAGTCGATGCAACATCCCCCCAATGAAAAGCAGGGGTGTCACTAGCACGTTAAGAGACCATTCAATAAGTGTCAGGGGCCAGAGACTGTTCAACTGCCTCCCAGCATACATAAGGGGGATCACCAATAGACCCCTGGCAGTCTTCAAGCTGGCACTGGACAAGCACCTAAAGTCGGTACCTGACCAGCTGGGCTGTGGTTCGTACGTTGGATTGCATGTAGCCAGTAGTAACAGCCTGGTAGGTCAGGCTCTGATCCACCAGGAGGGCTGGTCACAGACCGGGTCGTGGGGGCGTTTACCCCCAGAACTCACTCCAGGTAAACTCCAGGTACTCCCACCAACAAATTCAAACACATCACCCATAAGAACAAACACAGAGTAGGGACAGCGAGCGCGCTAGTCACGCCGTCGGTGCTCCGACGTTTTTGAGGGCTACCTAAGTGTTCTGCAAGGGTTGCTAAGTGTGTCAGGGTAGTGAACAATCCTAGAAGTGTTTTTTTTAATTGCCTGAGCCACATAAGTGTTTACCTGGAGTTTACCTGGAGAGAGTTTCGGGGGTCAACGCCCCCGTGGCCCGGTCTGTGACCAGGCCTCCTGGTGGATCAGCGCCTGATCAACCAGGCTGTTGCTGCTGGCTGCACGCAAACCAACGTATGAGCCACAGCCCGGCTGATCAGGAACTGACTTTAGGTGCTTGTCCAGTGCCAGCTTGAAGACTGCCAGGGGTCTGTTGGTAATCCCCCTTATGTGTGCTGGGAGGCAGTTGAACAGTCTCGGGCCCCTGACACTTATTGTATGGTCTCTTAACGTGCTAGTGACACACCTGCTTTTCATTGGGGGGATGGTGCATCGTCTGCCAAGTCTTTTGCTTTCGTAGTGAGTGATTTTCGTGTGCAAGTTCGGTACTAGTCCCTCTAGGATTTTCCAGGTGTATATAATCATGTATCTCTCCCTCCTGCGTTCCAGGGAATACAGGTTTAGAAACCTCAAGTGCCCCAGTAATTGAGGTGTTTTATCTCCGTTATGCGCGCCGTGAAAGTTCTCTGTACATTTTCTAGGTCGGCAATTTCACCTGCCTTGAAAGGTGCTGTTAGATTGCAGCAATATTCCAGCCTAGATAGAACAAGTGACCTGAAGAGTGTCATCATGGGGTTGGCCTCCCTAGTTTTGAAGGTTCTCATTATCCATCCTGTCATTTTTCTAGCAGATGCGATTGATACAATGTTATGGTCCTTGAAGGTGAGATCCTCGACATAATCACTCCCAGGTCTTTGACGTTGGTGTTTCGCTCTATTTGGGGGCCAGAATTGTTTTGTACTCTGATGAAGATTTAATTTCCCCATGTTTACCATATCGAGTAATTGAAATTTCTCATCGTTGAACTTCATATTGTTTTCTGCAGCCCACTGAAAGATTTGGTTGATGTCCGCCTGGAGCCTTGCAGTGTCTGCAATGGAAGACACTGTCATGCAGATTCGGGTGTCATCTGCAAAGGAAGACACGGTGCTGTGGCTGACATCCTTGTCTATGTCGGATATGAGGATGAGGAACAAGATGGGAGCTAGTACTGTGCCTTGTGGAACAGAGCTTTTCACCGTAGCTGCCTCGGACTTTACTCTGTTGACGACTACTCTCTGTGTTCTGTTAGTGAGGAAATTATAGATCCATCGACCGACTTTTCCTGTTATTCCTTTAGCGCGCATTTTGTGCGCTATTACGTCATGGTCACACTTGTCGAAGGCTTTTGCAAAGTCTGTATATATTACATCTGCATTCTTTTTGTCTTCTAGTGCATTTAGGACCTTGTCGTAGTGATCCAGTAGTTGAGACAGACAGGAGCGACCTGTTCTAAACCCATGTTGCCCTGGGTTGTGTAATGATGGGTTTCTAGATGGGTGGTGATCTTGCTTCTTAGGACCCTTTCAAAGATTTTTATGATATGGGATGTTAGTGCTATTGGTCTGTAGTTCTTTGCTGTTGCTTTACTGCCCCCTTTGTGGAGTGGGGCTATGTCTGTTGTTTTTAGTAACTGAGGGACGACCCCCGTGTCCATGCTCCCTCTCCATAGGATGGAAAAGGCTCGTGATAGGGGCTTCTTGCAGTTCTTGGTGAACATAGAGTTCCATGAGTCTGGCCCTGGGGCAGAGTGCATGGGCATGTCATTTATCGCCTGTTCGAAGTCATTTTGCGTCAGGATAACATTGGATAGGCTTGTGTTAATCAAATTTTGTGGCTCTCTCATAAAAAATTCATTTTGATTTTTCGACTCTCAGTCTGGTTAGCGGCCCTTTCTAAAAAAATGAGTCATATTGGGACTTGAGTAGCTCACTCATTTCCTTGCTGTCATCTGTGTAGGACCCATCTTGTTTAAGTAGGGGCCCAATACTGGACGTTGTTCTCGATTTTGATTTGGCATAGGAGAAGAAATACTTTGGGTTTCTTTCGATTTCATTTATGGCTTTTAGTTCTTCCCGCGATTCCTGACTCCTAAAGGATTCTTTTAGCTTAAGTTCGATGCTTGCTATTTCTCTGACCAGTGTCTCCCTGCGCATTTCAGATATATTGACCTTTTTTAGCCGCTCTGTTATTCTTTTCCGTCGCTGTAAAGGGAGCGCCTGTCTCTTTCTATTTTACATCTACTCGTCCTTTTTCTTAGAGGAATAAGCCTTTGCATCATCGAGTGCCACCGAGTTAATCTGTTCTAGCATAAGTTTGGGTCTGTGTTTGCTTAGTATATCTTCCCAACTTATATCGGTTAGGACTTGGTTTACTTGGTCCCACTTTATGTTTTTGTTATTGAAGTTGAATTTGGTGAATGCTCCCTCGTGACTAGTCTCATTTTGTGGGGAGAGCCACAAGTTTGTAAGTGATCTGGAAAATAAAAGCGTTGTGGCGCAGGCTAGTGTGTAAGGCGGCGTTGCCAAGTGTCACCCAAGAAAGGTAATAAAGTGAAACAATCGTGTGACCAGTGAAAGAAATACAGTGAATAGGGTACATTATTAACGAGAAGAAATTGAGGTGGATCTACGCCAGGACGTACATCGAGCTGGATCTACGCCAGGACGTCACATCGACCTGGACAATCTACAGTGCTACAGCTGCACTACAAGTACTGTATAAACCTATGAGTGGTTGTTTGGGTGTGGGGTTCAGGTTCCAATTAACCGCCAAGCTGAGTGTGAATGGTCTAACTCTCATAGCACGATAAAGAATGGGCACTCAAGTATTCAATAAAGGTTTAGCAAATGGTAATCCTTTGGGAAACAAGGCGATTAACTCACTATAAGCAGTCGATATAGGAACACTGTAAGGGGGGGAAGTCAGGTCACAAGAGGTTGGACACAAGCGACAACTGAGAATCTACATTACCTCCAAGCACAAGCCACCTACTTTTCAGACACCCAATAAACCCACACAAAATTCGACACATAATTACACACACACACACACACACCACACACACACACACACACACACACACACACACACACACACACACACCACACCCCAAAACATCCAGACACACATACACTCCCCAATCACCACCGACATCTCACTACTTCCCCTGACCCTCCCCTCCCTCGATCACCCCCCTCCCCCGTTCACCCTAAACCCTCCCCACCACTCCCCACCCCTCCCCACTCAGCTCCCACATAGCCACATTTTCCTCCACTACTTCCCCCCCCACACTCTGGACATACCACTACTAACCTAACATAAGAACTACATGGGTTTTCCCCACTCTGAGGCAATCAGGATAAAACAAATGGGTTGCCAGGAGCAACAAGAAAAACCAAGGGACAGGAGGAGGAAAATGCAAAGGAAGATTGGGCAGCAGAGCTCATAAATAGGGATCATGAATGGGAAAAGAAAACTAGAAGAACTTAGCATGGGGAATGGAAGAGAGGATAGATATGGAAAGCAGGAAGTGGGAGGTGCATGTAAAAAGCAGCAAAGCTAGGATACAGAGTTTTAGAAGAGGAATTGAAAAAATCTGAAACAGCCTAAAGAAATAAAGAACATTTTGGGATTGACAACAGAGACTGCTACCTCAGCCACAAATAAGGGACTGTAGGGAAAAAAGGGGGCACAACTGCATGGAGATGCTCTATCAGAGGAGACTGTAGCAAATGAAAGAGCTAAGCTTTATGTGGAGGCTAACAGACAACAGAGCCCAAGGAAAGCCGAAAAGGGGAAAGATGACAGGCCACTGAGCCCAAGTACATTAGCCAGTGAAACTGATGAAAGGAAAGCTGCAGTGGGGGAAAACCCAAAATTAAATGAGGGGATACACAGGGATATGCAGTGGGAGAATGAAAGGGTGAGGTCAGTCTTTGGTGTATGGGCTCCAGGAAGCCGAAGGGGAAACATATGAAGCAAGAAAACAAGGGGAAAAAAAAGCAATTGAAAGCATCATGAAAGCAATACGAAAAGACGATATTACCCAGCTGGAAAATTTTCGGAGAATAGGGGGGTTTGTAAAAAAAAAAACCCGGCCAGTGAAGTGAACCTTCAAGGCAGAAGCGACTCGGACCAGGATCCTGCAGGAGAAAGCACGATTAAGGGACATGACGGCATATAGGAAGGTGTATCTCGACCGCGACAGAACACAAGAAGAAAGGAAGAAACTGAGAGAGATGGTACAAGGCGAAAGGAGGAAAGAGAGGGGATGGAGAAGACAGACAGGAGATCCCAGACCCAGGAAGAAGATCAAAAACAGCCTCCCTCACAACTTTCCCATAGAAGCCCCAACCAGGTCAACCCCAGTGCAACCAAAAACTCTAAATCAAAACACCCGTGCCACATCCAATGCCCCCACCCACTACATTACAAACTCACCCCCAAAAGCAACAACCCATAGTTCCTTACCAGGTCTCCCACTTCCCCAACCCCAATATACTTCCCAGACCACAGTCTTAGAAAAAAGTTGAAGGTGTGGTATACAAATGCAGATGGAATAACAAACAAGTATGAGGAGTGGCACGAAAGAATCAAGAGACATCCCCAAAATAATAGCATCACAGAAACAAAACTCACCAGAAAAATAACAGATTCAATCTTTCCATCCGGGTATCAAATCCTCAGGAAAGACAGAGGGAGGAGAGGGGGAGGGGGAGTTGCACTGCTCATTAAAAACCCCAAAGGGGTTTTTTAGAAAATGGAAGGAAAAGGTGGCATGGGCGAAAAGGGACTACTTAGTAGGAACAATCCGTCTGAGGGAAAATAAGGTGATAATTTTCAGTAATGTACAACCCACCACAGAACTGCAGGAGGCCAAGAGAAGAATACGATGAGAGCAACAGAGCAATGATCGACACACTAGCCAAGGTGGCCAGGAAGCACACATGGGGGGAGCAAAGTTACTAGTTATGGGGATTTCAATCCAAGGAGATTGAAATGGGAAAACCTGGAGCCCATGGGGGTCCCGAAACATGGAGAGCCAAAATGATGGATGTGGTACTGGAGAACCTCATGTATCAAAAATGTTAGAGACACTACCCGAGAGAGAGGAGAGGATGAACCAGCAAGGTTGGACCTTGTATTCACCATGAGTGTTCGGACATCGAGGGTATCATGTATGAAAGGCCCCTGGGAGCTAGTGATCATGTGGTTCTGTGCTTCGACTACATAGTTGAGATCCAAGTGGAGAGAGTAGCAGGAATAGGCTGGGAAAAACCAAACTACAAAAGGGGGAACTACTCAGGCATGAGGAAAATTCCTTCAAGACATTTAGTGGGAGAGGGAACTGACAGGAAAACCAGTACAAGAAATGATGGACTATGTAGCAACAAAATGCAAGGAGGCAGAGGAGAGGTTTGTTCCCAAAGGGAAACAGAAATAATGGGAAGAACAGAACGAGTCCTTGGTTCACCCAAGTGTAGGGAGGCAAAAACTAGGTGTACTAGAGAATGGAAAAGGTACAGAAGACAGAGAACTCAGGAAAATAAAGAAATCAGCCGAAAAAGCCAGAAACGAATATGCACAGATAAGAAGGGAGGCTCAGAGACAATATGAAAATGACATAGCATCAAAAGTAAAGGGCTGACCCGAACCTGTTGTACAGCCACATCAGGAGGAAAACAACAGTCAAGGACCAGGTAATCAGAGAGGAAGGTGATGGGGAATTCACAAGAAACGACCCAGAGGTATGTCAGGGAGCTCAACACAAGATTTAAAGAGGTATTTACAGTGGAAACCAGTAGGACTCCAAGAAATCAGGGAAAGGGGCACACCAGCAAGTGCGGATGAGGTACATATAACCAAGGGGGAGGTGAAAAAAGCTTTTATGCGAACTTGACACCTCAAAGGCGGTGGACCCGACAACATCTCTCCATGGGTCCTTAAAGAGGGAGCAGAGATAAATTTTGTGAACCATTAACAAAGATCTTCAACACATCATTTTTAAACTGGGCAACTCCCTGAGGTATGGGAAAAAAGGCAAATGTAGTCCCAATTTTTAAAAAAAGGGAGACAGACATGAGGCACTAAACTACAACCTGTATCACTAACGTGTAAGTATGCAAAGGGCATGGAGAAGATCATCAGGAGGAGAGTGGTGGGGCACCTGGAAAGAAAACCAAGTGTATAATTGACAACCGCACGGTTTCGGGGAAAGGGAAAATCCTGTATCAAAAACCCTTCTAGAGTTTTATGAAAAGGTGCAGGAAGTAAGCAAGAGGAGAGGGGGGGAACGACGGGTTTATTTTTGGACTGCAAGAAGGCCTTGGGACACAGTTCCTCACAAGGGTTACTGCAAAAGCTAGAGGGCCCGGGGCCCCCAAAATAAACGGGAAAAAGGCATGCAATGGTCAGAGAATATCTGACGGGAAATGGAAAACCAACAAAGTAGGGTACGCGACGAGGTGTCGGGAAGGGGGGCCCCTGTGACAAGCGGGGTTACAGGGGTCAGCCCTGGGGACCTTGTGTTCTTGGTTTCGTAAATGAATAAAGGAAGGGATGGGACCAAAAGTGCCCTTTTTTGGCAGATGATGTAAATTTAAAATGGAAAAATTAAATTTTGGGACGAGGTTTCGGGCCCGGGGACTACAAAGAGCCTGGACAGGCTAAAAGCCGGCCCAGCAACTGGCCCCTTGTTTTTAAACCCCTCCCAAATGCAAAGTCTTTGGAGTTTGGGGGAAAAAAGGGCAAAAAAGGACCGCGGGAACAAATAGTTTAGGGGCCCCAAAAGACTGCAAACCCCCCTTAAAGGGGAAAAAAAGTTTCTGGGGGTGGGGAAAACCCCCGAGCTATCTCCTGAGGCGTACATCAATCAGATAACTACTGAAAGCATAGGGGGCCCCTGGAAAAACCTGGGAAATAGCTTTCCCCGGATACCAAAAGTAAGGATCTTTTAAAAGACTCTGTAAAACCATCTATGTGGGTAAAAATGGGAGTATGCAGCCCCTTTTTTGGAATCCAAAACCTGGTCAAGCACGCCCAAAAAATTTTAAGGGGAAAGTGAAAGGGTTTTGAACAAGATAGCCCCAGAGTAGGGGGAATTGTCCTAAAAGGGAAAAGGTTTGAGGGAAATGGGCCCGGAGGAACGGGGAGGCCAGGGGGGGCCCGGGGCGGGAATTGATAACGACATATAAAAAAATGGCAGAATAGACGAGGTGGAAAAAGAGGGTTTTCCCAGAGATGGGACCCCCAAAAGGACAAAAGGGAGGTCAAAATTGGGAAATTTTAAGACTCGGGATGAATAAAAAGGGATGTTGGGAAAAGTTTTTTCTTCAGTCATGGGAGAAAGTAGGCCTGGAATAGCCTAGAAAGTAAAGTGGGGGGAGGCAGGAAAAACCAAAACATATTTTTAAGGCAAAGGTATGATAGAGTCAGGGGGCGGGGAGAGAGGGGCCCTAGTAGAAATTTCAGCGAAGAGGGGGGGCCAGGGCTGTGACTCGACCCCTGAAACCCAAAAATTGGGTGAGTAAAAAAAGGTGGAAACAAATTTCAGACCCGCAGGCTGCCCTAACATCTTCAACACATCTGTGAGAACATCTTCCCCCCTCCCCCACCTCCCCTCTAACGTTATTCGGACACATTAAAAAATTTAGAACGGGGGAAACACTACAAAACCCCAAAAAACAAACCCCAGAAAACCCACATTTTTTGGACTCTTTCCCTTTCCCAAAGGGGAATCGAAAACCCCCCTTTTCCCAACACGACTTTAAAACCTCCTCAGACCCCTTTTTCCCCCCAAGGCTCCTGGGGCCTCGGGGCCTTTAAACCAAAATTTTTACCCTAAAACACCTTCCGGGCTCTTCATTACTGCCCTCCCAAAACCCCCTAAATTTGCCCCCCTTGCCTCTGGTATTTTCCCTTCCCTCTTCAAATTTGCTATTTTCCCTCCTTTAAAAAACCCAAAAAAAAGCCCCCACTCTGACCCTAAAAAACTATCGCCCTTTTACCCTCCTCGAAACTTTGGGAAAAAAATTTTGAAAACATTTTTAACCATCGCCTTGCAGATCATGGAACAAAAACTTTTCTTTTCAGATGGCCGTTTGGTTAAAGAACACACAGATCCACACGGGTTGCCATTAACATCTTTCCAAATACATCCACAAAAAACCCCAAAAAAAAGAAACGGGAAAGCCGGTTGCAAAAGACTTTTGGAAAAAGTTTTGCCGGGCACGAAGGGCTCATGTACAAACTTTGAACCACTTAAAACCTCCCTCTCACAAACTCATAAACTCCTTTTTGAAATTTTTCTAGACGGTCGACCATGGGGGAATAAAATTTTCCTAGGCTTTTTCCCTGATTACTTCACACAAAAATGCTGGAGAAACCCCAGGGATCTTTTCCCCCTCCCTCCCTCTACATTTTTTACATTTAACGACTTTCCACCCTGTTAACCACAACCCCTTCACATTTGCCTATGCAGACATTACCAACTCATCACTCACCCCAAATTATAGTTACACTCAACAAAACCCCAAAATGGGGTCGAAAAGGTTTGCCATCTAGGAAAAAAAATGGAGGATAAAAACCCAAATTGCAGCAAAATCCAGCTTACTTATTTTAACAAAGGGAAAACGGGATCCTCCTTTACCGTCGAGCTCAAAACAGAGACATCCTACTTAAACCCCTTTCAAAAATCTGTTACTGTCCTTGGCGTTAATTTTTACAAACCTTCTTCGTTTTAAAACGGAACTTTCCCACTAAAAGGCATCCCAATAGCTTGTAAGGCCCTTGCGGGCCTTTAAAAAGTAAAAAGTGCCCCCCAGCGCCCCAAAAAACCCCCTCTAAAAAACCCCTAATACGTCCTCTGTTTAATTTACTCTCCTCTAGCCCCCCTCTCTTCCCACCCCTAAAAGGAATTATTTAAAACTGCAGGTGTCCAGAAAAATTTGTGCTGTTTTGGGGGTTCCCTTGATGTCGATGGGGGGACTTCGCCACAGCGAGTATCTCCCATGCCCAATTGGGACATCCCTGCTTGAATCTGTACTGGGAAACCGCTCATGACAGCAGAAAGAAAAAATTTGAGACACGACTTGCTATTGGCCTTCCCCTTTGGACGAGACGTTCGCAGCCCCACAAAAAAAACACAACCTTTTGTACCCCTTACAGTTTCCGCTCCAAACCCCTTTTTTGAAAAAAACCTTGGTTCCCCCGAGAGGTACCTTCACTGAAAAAGGTACCATTTTTCCCCCCCACGTTCCCCTTAATTTTTGGGTTTTAAGAAAAGGGCCCTCAGTTTACCACTCCCCCCTTACCCGCCTAAAACTTCCCCTGTCCCTTCCTCCCCCTCACCTCCCCAAAACCCCCAAACAAAAGGCCAGATTTCTCTTTAGTATCTGTCCCACGTACCCTTTCGCTGCGGGAATTAACCCCCGGGCTCTTTTTTAAAAACTAAAAACCCATTTCCTTTCCAGAAATTTTCTTGGGTTGGCCCCAGTTTCCCCATATCCCATTTAGGATCTTCCGGAATTTGTTCGTTCGTTCGTTCGCCTTTGTTCCAATTTCCCCCAAACCACGATGCTGTAAAACACTAAACTCCTTCTTTTGCAATAGTTCTACTTTTCTTCCAATTTGTCCTGATCTGTACTGTTTAAAGCCACGGGGTGGCAAAAACATTACAAAAAAGAAACCCGGGAGGGTTGCACATGTGTCTTAACTTTTTTTTTGTCGGTTTTTTTTACCTTTCTTGCCAAATGGGGTTTGTTTTTTATTGTGGGCTTTTTCGCCACCCAGTGGTTTTTTATCTTTAAGATTTTTGGACATAATTAAAAAACAAAAAAAACTAATTTTTCCAAAAGCCCCTTTTTTTTGGGGAAAGGGAAACCTATTCCACGGGGGAAATTTTGCCTACCAAAAAAACTATGCCCTAAATTTTTCTACACGGGGCCCTATTAAACTAAAGCCTATATAAGGGGCCAGTCCCCTTCCCTTTGTCCCAGAATCTTAAAACCACGGGCTGAAAACACCCCCCCAAGGCTGGGGGACTGTTTATCTCATTTTTTGGGATATAGTTCTTCTGTTTTCTAATTATACCCAAGAATCGTATTGTTTAAAGCCACTGGATGGCGAAACTTTAAACAAAAAAGACAACCACATTTTGCAAAAGTGTTTAATTTTTCCAGTATAGAATTTTAAAAATATGGCAAAAGGAGCATGGTTTTTATGAAGGTATTTATCCTACAATGTGGAAGTTTTAAAGTTATTTTTTTAAAACTTTGGGTATAAAAAATTTTAATTTAAATAAAGATTTAGGTAAATTGGGAGTCTTTTCCCAAATTTAAATTTATTAAGTATTTTTAAAGGTGAGGGGGGTTTTTTTGAAAAGGGTTTTAAATTGATTTTTCAGTGGGGGTTTTTTTAAAAAGTTTTTTTTTAGGGTAAAAAAATTCCAAATTTTTGGAACCCTTTAGGTGTATAGAGTTCCTACAAAGTGTGATGTGAACTTTGGGGTACTCAAAAGAGATCGGGGGTATTGTTTTTAATGGTCGTGTGACCTGTTAAGATTGGTGAGGAAAAAATTTGAGTGGGGGTTTTAATTTTTGGGAGTGTTTGCTCTTTTGTAGGTAGTGGGCCCCAAAAATAAGTCTGGATGTTCTTTCCCGATGAGTAGTTTTAGACTTTTAAATATGGTAAAATTTTGCTGTTGGGGGGGGGTTTTTGTTATCATTGTGACTGCAGGGGGGGGGGCTTTTGGTGGGTTATTAGTGGTCTTAAAGGGGATTTAATTTTTGGGTTTATCCTCATGCACAAATTCCATAGGCGAGATAAGGGTAGATGAATGGTGTTTCAGTGAAGGATAAATTAATTGTGGGAAAAAAATTTCCGTATCTATGAAAATAGCCCACTGTCTTGTAGATTTTCTTTGAAGTTTGTTGTTTATGGGTCTGGAATTTAGGGCTACCCGTCAAGGGGTTCCTAGGAAATTTTTTTTGTGCATTGTGTGATGCTGTTTGTTTGGGGTAATTTTTAAATGGGGGAAAATTTTGGTTTTGTTTTCCCAAAATTTAATTTAAATTTTTTTAAAATTTTTGTTTTTTTTTTTTTAAAATTAAAACCTTTTGGGTTTTTTTTTCATCATCCCGGGTTGTATTTTCTGCAATTTTATCCCCTTTAAAAATGTTGGGCAGTATGACTGGATTTTGGTGAGAGAAGACGGTTTTGTTTTCTTTTGCAAATAATATGGGAAATTTTAGTTGCGTGATGCATTCAGGAGGGGCCCTGATGGGAAAAGAGAAAGGGAGAGGGCCAAGGGCACTTCCCTTTGGGGCACCAACTGTAATTTGGGTTTTGTGGAAGAGTTAGCCAATCTGTAAAAACCCTTTTTGGGGGTTCTGATTTTTATAGTTGGGGGGGTGACCTCTTTTACCATTGTGTGTTAATTTACTGTGCAGCAAACTGGTCATCTGTATCCAAAACTTTAAGTAAAATCAATGAAAATTCCTGCAGAAATTTTCTTTCGAGAGCGGGGTTTTAAATTTGTTCTGCATGTGGAAATTTTAGCACATTATGGTTTTTTTTAGGGACTGAATTTTCCCAAAAACCCGAGGGGTTGAGTATGGCGGGGAGACGAGGGGGAATAAATATGCCATGAAAAAATTTTTTTAAAGATTTTTTGAGAGCCCCAAAGGGAAGTTAGATATGGGTCTAAGTTATTCAAGTTCTGTTTGATCTCCTCCTTTGTGGGTCGGGGAGACCCTCCTATTTGAGAAATTTTTAGAAAGGGGGGGTTCGATGATTTTTTTAAGTGTTGCATTTAAATTTGGGGACAGTATTTGAAAAATTTTTTTTTTTTTTCATAAAAAGGGGGTAAGTTATTTTTATTCCCGCCCTTTTTTTTAAGGGGTGTTGATGATGAGCAAAATTTTTGTTTGGGTTTGTTGGAGCTGGGGAAAAGTGTATTCGGGTAGGGACCCCTACGGGTTTGGTTGGGATTTTGCTCGCTAGATTCTTTTTATGGTGGGGGAAGGAAAACAATGAGTCTCTTTGCTGTTTCAGTTAGGGGAGTTGGGGTTATCTGATTCTGTTATCTTTTTAGTTCCTTAGAATTTCAGATAGGGTTTTCCCCGGTCTTTTTTATATCACCCTTTTTTGCCCATTAATCTGCCCCATAATTTTTAAATTTTTTTTTTACCCCCATCAGGCTGGTAAAGGGTTGTTTAAATAATGTTTTTTGAATAGTCTCTGGTTATTTGGCCCATTCTATACGGTTTTTTTATAAAATTAGTTTTTTGTTAATGGAAATTTTTGGGTGCTTTGGGGGTTGCCGGGATTGTTTAGTCTCTTAGCTATGATCTGTTTATTTTTTTTTAAAGGGTTTCTTTTTTGCAAAAAAAGGGAGTGTTTTTTTTTTTTTGGGAAAAATTTTTAATTAAATTTGTTTAGTGTCTGTATATGTTTTTAGCTCCATTTTTTCCAATCGATGTTAACATAGGGTGCCTGTAGTGTTTTTTGGGTAATTTACCTAGGTGGGGTTTTGGAAAAGGGAGGGTAGTGGTCTGTGGTGTTGTCTGTGAATATGGGCCCGATTTTTAAAAGGGGGGTTTGGGGGTTAAATCCAGTTTTGGGGCTAATAAAAGGGGACACTTTGGGCCCCAAAGATTCATGTAAATTTTGTTATTGTTTGTAGGGAACAAGCAGGTTTTCATACTGTTTGTGAATTCAAATTACTTTTGAAATCCTGGTCCCTGGGAGGGGGTTAAAAGCGAAATCCCCCGTGAGCAGTAAGTGATCTTTTTTCATATGTACACGTTATATATTTCCTAATTTTCACTAAAATGGTAAATGTTTGATTTTGGTACTTTGAAGATGTTTATGACTGTTTTAGGGTATTTTTCAGGTCTTTTTATTTAAATTTTGCTATTAAATATTCTCCTGTTCGTCCCTTTTGTAAGATTTTTTGATGCCTTCCCAAGGTCTGATAAAATTTAAATTTTTATTAAAATCACATGATTGAGTTGTTTTATAAACGGTTTTAACCCCCTTGCTGGTCTGTCCCACAGTGGTGTATGGGTGTGTAAACCCGGAAGGGCCCCTAAACATCGCAGTATCAGGCTTTAGGCCCTGTTTCCCTGAGTATGATGATTGACCCTATTTTATTTCAAAACCCCGGAGTCCAAATGACCTGTCATCCTGGGTTTAAAAAGGCAAAAAAAACAAGCAGAAAACTTTTTATTATTTTTATCCTTCCCCAAAAAATTTGACCCGGCCCGTATTGGGGCACTATGTACAGTGATAGGATTAGTGCACTCCCCGGTAAGCAAGGAGGGAAAAGAAATTTACTAGAGAGTAGACCCTGCTTTAACCAAAATCTTTTAATGGGAAGACAAGGACAGACAGGAGAGTTTGTACCCCCATAACATCTGCGATTGCTTAAAAAACCCTTTCCCATTGGTTTGGGAAACCCAGTTATAGTTTGAACGACGAGGCCCCCTCGCCCAAATCTCAGCACCTGGTTCGTTTGGGTTTTTGGGGGGGTTTGCTGTAAATGGAAAGGGGTGTTCCTTTCGCCGAATAAAGGTTATTTTTTCTCTTTGATGCCAAAAAAATGGGATGCAGGGGAAATTTAGTAATGCTGTGAGGCATCGTAATGTTTGCTTTTAAAATCTGAATTTGTAATTAAAAGGGAAATTTTGTATTACAAATGATTCTAAACTTTGTACACTGAAAAGTACTGCTCGCAGATAGGGGAAGGGGCCAAATAGAAAACATCGTACCCCGGAATGCTAAAGGGTCTTTTTAAACCCCTTGCTGCTGGGAGAGAGGGGTTTGACAGAAACGCGGGAGACTGGGAAAAAAAAAAAATTTGGGCAAAAAGGGCTTAAAGCTCACACCCCCACTTTGTGGGCATGGGGGACATAAAGAGAAATAAAGGTAAAAAGAACTGGGGGGTTTTCGCGCCCCTCTCATCCATTACATACGAAGGTTTTGTGCTATAACGTCAAGCTATAAAAATTTTCCCCGTTTCCACACAGGCAAAAATTAAAAGACAAAAATGATGCTTTGGGGAGACTTGTTTTCTTTATATCAGCAAGGGAAAATGGGCTGAACATTTCCCCTTTAAATTTCGAAAATTTATGCAGCACTAAAAAAAGGGCAAATCCACGTCGCCCGGGAAGGTGGGATTACTTTCAACATACTCAGGGTTTCTTTTCGAGTTTCCAGGCAATCCATTACTTGAAAATTTTTAAAAATGAGCTGTTTTAACCCGGGGGGGCTCCCTCATTTTTGGACCCAACAGCCTCATCATTCCAATTCCTAAGCCCAATCAATAAAATGCATTTCGCCCAAAATCTCTTTTTTGCTGTTTGTGGGAAAAATTTAGGGGAATGATTCTTTAAAGTCTCATGTGCAGAATTTAAACAGTTCTTTTTCTTCCCCCGGGTTTCATGGTTTCATGCATGGAAAGGGGTGTGCATCATGGGATTACCAATTTTTCACCCTGCACATGAAGCTCATATATACCCTTTTTTGACCTTAAATCCCCTTTTTTATGTAGCCAAACCCAAAGGGAAAATTTGTGAAATTTTCCCCGAATGGATGTTGGGGATGGTTTTCCGCTGGATTTAAAAGGCTACCTGTCCAACAGAAAATTTGTTTTTGTGTTGTTCCAGGGACCATAGAAGTGTAAAATAAAGGCTTTGATTTAGGAAAACCCCCCGGGAGGTGTGCTCAGTCCCCAAATATTCAATTTCCAATTAATTTCATTACTTAATGTTTTTGCCTAGTCAGCCCCATCATTTTATGATTTGTTTTGCTAATGATTTACACCAGGATTTTTCCCCACCAAAAAAAATTTTAATCATGGGACTTTGCCCCGTGTCCCGGGGGTTGGGGGTTTATAATCTTACTGATTTTAAAACGAAGATATCAACAGGCGGGCCCCCTCGCAGAGAGGCACCGTTTGGGCAGCCAAATTTATGATGGGTCCCCTTCTAGAAAAATGTAAGAGATACGGTATCTTGGCTTTGGGTTCCACTACTTGGGCTGTTTTTAACAAGGGGTTTGTCGCCAATTTCAAAGAAAGACCAAGAGCATTAGAGTTGTGGGAGGGTTTCCCCCCAGGTATTGGGGCTAATGTTAAAATTTTTTGGAAAATGATGTATCTTGCCCTTTAAAATTTGATCATTTGTTTTTATTATGCTGCGCCAAATACTTTTCTTGTGTCTGACTGGAGCTTGGAGGGCTGGGGGAAAAAATGGGAGAACGAAGCCCAATTTAGGTCATTTAAAGGTGTCCCGTTTCTGCCAAAATTTTAAATATGCAAAAATAACTTGTTTCTAAAAAAAAAATGAAATCGTGTTGCTGAAGGGAAAAAATTTTCCCAATTGGCCCGGTTTTTTGCTCAGGCACCCCTTCAAAAAACCCCCGACAGAAGGCTCCAAACTTTCCCCAGCACTGGCGAACACTCCCCCAGATGGATCGAAAAAAAAATGGGCCGACCCTTTCCCCATGAAAAAGGAAACATGATCTTGTCAAGTAAGGCCCAAAAAGCGGACTTCTCCACTCCATGGGAAAATTTCCCATTTTCCAAAAATACATTTCCCCCAAAATACTTCTTAAATCACAACCAAAAATTCGCCTTTAAGCCAAACATGAGGGGCCCTTTAAACTGTATTTTTAACTTAGTCACACAGCACCACTCTCGCAAAATTTTTTACGTTGTGGTTTGTTCACCAATCCACTTTTGCAGTGGGAGTGCTGCTGTTGCCGGGACAACCCGGGGGAGCGGAAATGCTGCTGTTGTCGTACAAAACCGGGTGCAGGGTGGAAGTGCTGCTGTTGTCGTTTCCCCCGGTTTCCCGTGGAAATGCTGCTGTTGTCGTACACCCGGTTTAAACTGGTGCATCACACCCTGCCCTCATTGGGTACTGGGGGTAATACACCTGCGTATTATGTACGGAGTGCGATAAAATTAATGGGAATTAGAAAAAAAACTCACTCAGAAATTTAAAAAAAAAAGGGGGAAAAAATAATTTTTTCCACATTTGGGATATTACAGAAAATTTGGAGAAATTTCCCTGACTTTGCTAGCTGTAAAAAAAAGCATTTCCACGTGTTGGGGCGTGTTGTACTACCCATTTTTGGTTTTTTTGGGGGTCGAGTGTGTGTGTACTCAAACCCTTTTTTACTCACCTATTTGTGGTTTTCAGGGGTCGTGGGCCAGCCCCCTGGCCCCGCCTCCTTTGTGATTGCTATGGTCCCCTCTCTCCCCGCCCTTTAGCTTAAACATACTCGCCTTAAAAATAAAGTATGGTTTTCCCGCCTTCCCCCACATCACTTTCTAGGCCATTCCCTGGCCTGACACTCTTTTGATGAAGAAAAAACTTCCTAACATCCCCTTTTATTTATTGAAATCTTCAATTCCCCTTGTGACCTCTTGTTGCTTTTACAATATTCTAAACTTTGTACACGGGAAAAAGTACTGCTCGAAAACTGGCCCAGGCCAATAGAAAACATCGAAACCCCTGGAATGTTTCAGGCTCTTTAAAAAACTGCCCTTCCCTGCTGCCAGAGAGGTATGCAAAAACTGCGGGCAGACGGGAAAAAAAAATTTTGTAAACGTCTTAATGCTCAAAACCCCAAATTAAACGGGGCATGGAGGGACATAAAGAGAATTAAAAGGTAACAAAATGGGCAAAATCACTTTTTTGCCCCAGAACGGGAAACCCCCAAAATGACGAAAGGGGAAAGGGTTTTAGCAGTAAAGGTCGAAAACCCAAAAACCTTTGTCATTGTGGTAGTTAAAAGGGGGCCCCGGATGCAACATCCCAGAAATTTCCCAGGAACAGCTGTTAAAAAATTTGACCATTTGTCTGGAAAATTTTCCCAGCCCCCTGCCCCCCAAACATTTTCCCCTGGGGGATTTCAAACCTTAAGGCACCTAAAATGGAAAATTTATAGCAAATAATATTTTTTGCAGAAAAAACACCAGGGGGGCGGGCTCTGATGAAAACTCCCACCACACGAGTTTTTAAATTTTGCCCCCAAAATTAAATTTAAACCGGCAAAAAAATAGACCCTTACAAGCCCTGGAGAATACACTAGACCCATCTTCACAAACAATGATGATCTGTTTAAAAAATGTCACCATTCAAAAAAATATACTCAGATCACAACTAATTGGGGTTCAACTGTATGCATGGACCCCCAAGACCGCCCAAAATGAGACAGTCAGGAGGGAGCATTCCCCCCAAATTCAACTTCAATAACAAAAACAAAAATTTGGGCCAAAGAAAACCAAAATTTCCTAACCGATATAAGCTGGGAAGAATACTAACAACACGGGAACCCAAACTTATCCCCTAGAACAAAATTAACTCGGTGGCACTCGATGTATAACAAGGCTTATTCCTCTAAAAAAAAAGGAGGAGTAGAGTAAAAAAAAAAGGGAAAAGGCCCCCCTTTTAAAACAGGCGACGGAAAAGAATAACAGAGCGGCTAAAAAGAGGTCAATATACAAAAAAGGGGGCAGGGGGGAAGGAAAAATAGAAAGGGCATCGAATTTAAAGCTAAAAAAACCCCCTTTAGGGGGTCGGGAATCGCGGGGGAAGAAAAAAAAAGGCCAAAAAAAAAAATAAATGAAATCAAAAAGAACCCAAATATTTTTCTCCATGCCAAATCAAAAACCCGAGAACAACGCCCCAGTTTTGGGGCCCCCTATTTTAAACAAATGGGTCCTACACAAAATACAGCAAGGAAATGAGTGAGCTACTCAAGTCCCAATAGGGGACCAGTTTTTAGCAAGCCGCAAACCCCGGGACTAAAGAGTCGAAGACCAAAAGGGAATTTTTTTATGAGAGAGCCAAAAAATTTGAAAACCACAACCCTACCCAAATGTTACCCCTGACGCCAAATGACTTCGAACAGGGGGATAAATGACATCCCCATGCATTTCCCCCAGGGCCAGACTCTTGGAACTCTGTGTTCATCAAGAACTGCAAGAAGCCCCTTCACGACCCTTTTTCCCAAACCCTTGGGGAAGGGAGCGGGAAACAGGGGGGTTCGCCCCTCAGTTACTAAAAAAAAAGGGACATAGCCCCACCCCAAAAAGGGGGGCAGTAAAGCAACAGCAAAGAACTACAAAACCAATACACTAACCCCCTTATCAAAAAAAATCTTTGAAAGGGGTCCAAGAAGCAAGATCACCCCCTTTAAAACCCCACCCATTTACCAACCCGGGGCCAACATGGGTTTAAAACGGGTCGCTCCTGTCTGTCTCAACTACTGGTTTTCCACAAAACCGAAAAAAAAGGTTTTTTTCCAAAATTTGCACTAGAAGAAAAAAAGAATGCAAAAGTTAATATTACAGACTTTAAAAAAGCCTTGGGACAAGTGTGACCTTGGCGTAATAGCGCACAAAATGGCGCAAAAAGGAATAACAGGAAAAGTCGGTCGTGGATCTCAAATTTTTCCCAAACTAAAGAACACAAGAGTAGTCGCCCCAACAATAAAGTCCGGGGCCAGCTAGGGGTTGAAAAGCTCTGCCCCCAAAAGGGCCCAAAAGTACTAGCTCCCATCTTGTTCCCCAAACTCATCCGACATAGAAAAGGGATGTCACCCACAGCACCGTGTCTTCCTTTGCAAATGACCCCGAATTGCATGAAAAGTGTCTTCCCATTGCAGACACTGAAAGGCTCCAGGGGGACATCCCAAATTTTTCAGTGGGCTCCCAGAAAACAATATGAAGTTCAACGATGAAAATTTTTCAATTATAAAGAATGGAAAAACATGGGGAAATTAAATTTTCATCAGAGTACAAAAAAAATTCGGGCCACAAAATAGAGCGAAACCCCAAAACGTCAAAGACCTGGGAGTGATTATTTCGGGGGAAACCCTCCCCTTCAAGGCCCCTAACATTGTATCAATCGCATCTGCTAAAAAAAAGACGGGAAGGGAAAATGAAACCTTCAAAATTTGGGGAAAGGCCAAGCCCATGATGACACTCTTCAGGTCACTTGTTCTATCTGGGCGGGAAATTTATTGTTTGCATTTTCAAACCCGCACCTTTCAAGGCAGGTAAAATTTTGCCGACCTAGAAAATAAACAGAAAAATTTCAGGGCGCGCATAAGGGAGAAAAAACCCTCAATTCGGGGGAGCCCCTTGAGGTTTTAAACCTGTATTCCCTGGAACGCGGGAGGGGAGATACATGATTAAAATACCCCGGAAAAAACCCTAGAGGGACCTAGTACCAAACTTCAACGAAAATCACTCACAAAACGAAAGCAAAAGACTTTGGGACGTTTGCACCACCCCCCCAATTTAAAAGCAGGGGTGTCACTAGCACGTTAAGAAAACCATACAAAAAGTGTAGGGGCCCGAGACTGTTCAATGCCCCCCAGCACACATAAGGGGGATTACCCAACAGACCCCTGGCAGTCTTCAAGCGGGCACTGGAAAAAGCACCTAAAGACAGTTCCTGATCACCGGGGCTGTGGCTCGTACTTTGGTTTGCGGGCAGCCAGCAGCAACCCCCGGGGGTGATCAGGCGCCCTTATCCACCAGGAGGGGCCCGGTCACAGACCGGGCCGCGGGGGCGTTGAAACCCCCCAAACCCCTCTCCAAAGGGAAACCCAGGTAATATCGCGCACTCTCATTCCCTTACATAGCGAATGAGTTAGTGCTATTTAAAGTCAAGCTTTTAACAATTTTCCCCCCGTTTCCCCAAGGCAAAAAATTTAAAAGCCAAAAAATGATGCAATGGAGAGACTTGTTTTCTTTATACTCCAAAGGGAAAATGACTTGGGGAACATTCACTTAATTACGAACTTGATCCGCACTAACTAAGGGCAAAAACCCCGTCGCCTGGGAAGGGGTGGTATTACTTTCAACCCTACTCAGAAATTTCTGTGCCCAGTTTCCAAGGAAATTCCCAAAGAAAAACCTGAGCTGAAACGGGGGGGCTCCCTCATTCTTGGGCCAACAGCCTCATCATTCCCAAATTTCCCAAGCCCCAAACAATTTAAAAAGCATTTCGGGCCCAAAATCTCTTATTTGCTGGGTTTTTGTAAAACATTTTAGAGAATGATTCTTAATCGTCTCATGTGCAAATCAAACAGTTCTTGTCTCCCCGGTTGGGAAAGGTTTTTATGCTGGAAAGGTTTGCATCATTTTGGGATTACCACCCTTTTTCAAACCCCGCACACTGACAGTCTATACTACCTTCTTTTACCTTAAATCCGCTTTTGGGTGTAAAACAAACCCCCCGACATGTAATCATTAGTGAATTTGCCAAATGGATGTTTGGGGGATGGTTCTCCCCTGGATTAAAGGCTACCTGCCCCAAAAGAAAGTCGTCCCGTGTTGTTTTCCCGGGAAAATAGAAATGAAAATAAAGACTTTGAATTAGGAACCCCAAGGGAGGTGTGCTCAGTCCCCCACTAATTTTAATATTTCCCAAATTTAAAGCATTAAATTTTAAAGTTATGCCTAGTCCCCCCCCATCATTTTAGATTAGTTTTTTCTAAAGATTTACACCAACCCCGGGTTTTCCCAAAACCAAAAAACATTCTTTAAAATGTACTACCCCCGTTTTCCCGGGCCCTTGGGGGTTTATAATCTCTTGATAAAACCCAAGATACTCAACAGGCGCCTCCTCGACAAGAGGCACCTTTTTGTCAGCTCCAAATTTCAAGATGGGTCTCTTTTAAATAGGGAAGAATACAGGGATCTGGGTTTTAAAGGGCCCCTACTTTGGAAACCCGTTGTAACAAGACTTTGTCGCCAAAACAAAGAAAGACTAAAAGCACTTAGGGGTTGTTTGGCAGGGTTTCACCCCAGGTTTTGGGGCTAATGTTTAAAAAATTTTAAAATGATGTATCTTGCTTAAATTTGATAAATTTTTTGAATTTTGGGTGCGCCACACTTGCTCTTGTGTCTGACTGGGAAACTTGGGGGGCTTTGGGAAAAAATGCAAAAAAACGAAACAATGGGGAACTTTTAGGATGTCCTCGTACTGCCAAAAAATTTTTAAAAAAAGCAAAAATAACTTGAAAATTTAAAACAAACAGAAAACGTGTTTTCTGGGAAATATCCTAAAATTTGGGGTTTAAAAATGCTCAGGCAAGGCCCCTTTTAAACCCCCGCACAAGCGCCCAAAAATTTCCTCAGCCCCTGGGGAACCCCTCCTCCAGATGGATCGAAAAAACTGGGGACCGATTTCCGCATGAATCGGGCACATGATTTTATTTCAAATAAGGGAAAAAGCGGCATTCTCCACTCCATGGAAAATTTTCCCCATTCCCCAAAATAATTTCCCCCCCAAAATACTTCTTAAATCACAACCAAAAATTCGCCTTGAAGCCAAACATGAGGCTTTAAGCTGTAAATTTATAACTTAGTCACACAGCACACACCTCGAAATTTTTTACGTTGATGGTTCTGTTCACCCCAATTCCCCTTGTGCAGCTGGTAGTGTGCTGTTTCGTACCCCCGGTTTCAGGGTGGAAGTGTGCGTTGGGGGCTTAACCCCCGGTTTCAGCTGGGAAATGCTGCTGTTGTCGTAAAACCCCGGGGCAGCTGGAAATGCTGCTTTTTTGTCCCTACACCGGGGCAGGTGGTGCATCAAACCCCGCGTCTTGTGTACTTTTGGGTTATCACCCCCCTGCGTAAATTTTTACTGGGGTGCGATAAAAATTTAAAGAAATTTTGAAAAAAACTCACTCAAAATGTTTAAGAAATGGGAAAGTATTTTTTTCCACCCGTGGTATAAATTTCAGACCCTTTTTGGAAAATAAACCCCGACTTTGCTAGCTGTAAAAAAAAGCATTACCACGTTGGGGCGGGGGTGTGTACTCACCTATTTTTTTTGGGGGCAGGGGTCGGTGTGTGTGTACTCACCTATTTGTATCACCAAATTTTTGGGGTTTCAGGGGGGGTGTACAGCTCCTGGCCCCCCCCTCTTCGCTGATTGCTTTCAGGTCCCCTCTCTCCCTTTCCCCATGAGTCTATATACCTTGCCCTTTAAAAAAGTATGGGTTTCCCGCCTCCACCACATTTACTTTCCCAGGCCAAAAACCCTGGCCTGACTACTCTTTGACTGAAGAAATACTTCCTAAAAATCCCTTTGATTCATCTGAGTCCCCTTTAAATTCCAATTTTTGACCTCTTGTGTCCCGTGTCCCAAACTCTGGAAAAATTTCCCCTCTTTTTCCCCCTCGTCTATTTTCCCCCCAGTAAATTTTTATGTCGTTATCATGTTCCCTGGGCCCCCTGGGCCCCCAGTGTCCTTTAGGGGGCCCATTTCCCTCAAAACCTTTCCCTTATAGGACAATCCCCGTAGCTTGGGACTAGTCTTGTGCAAACCTTTGCACCTTTTTTCTAATTTCTTTACCCTGCCCTTTAAATAGGTGTGGATTCCAAAAATGGGGCTGCATACTCCAGTATGGGCCCGACGTAGAAAGGTGACAAGCTTAAAAAGAATCCCTTTTTTTAGGTTCCGGGGGAAAAATATCCGTAGGTTTGGGCCGGCGCCCGTATGCTGCAGCAGTTTATGGTGAGTTTTGTTCTGTGAGTCTTTTTAGCGGGGGTGTCTCTTTGTTCTTCGTGCCATCTCATACTTGTTTGTTATTCCCATCTGCATTTGTATACCCACCTTCAACTTCTTTTCTAAACTGTGGTCTGGGAAGTATTTTGGGGGTTGGGGAAGGGGGAACCTGGTAAGGAACTAGGGGTTTTTTTCTGTGGGGGTGAATTTTAATGTAGGGGGTGGGGCATTGGATGTGGCATGGGGTTTTGTTTAGGTTTTTTGGTTGCACGGGGGTTGACCTGGTTGGGAGGCTTCTATAGAAAGTTGTGAGGAGGCGTTTGATCTTTTCCGGGTCGGGATCCCCTGTCTGCTTCCCCATCCCCTCTCTTTCCTCCTTTCACCTTGTACCATCTCTCTCATTTTTTTCCTTTCTCTTGTGTTCTTCCGGTGAGATACACCCTCCTGTATGCCGTCATGTCCTTAAATCGTGCTTTCTCCGCAGTATCCGGTCCGATTGCTTCTGCCTTGAAGGTCACTCTCACGGGGGTTTTTTTTTTTACAAACCCCCCTATTCCCCAAAAATTTTTCCAGCTGGGTCATATCGTTTTCCCCATTGCTTTCATGATGTTTTAAATTTTGCTTTTTTTTCCCCTTTTTTTTCTTGCTTCATATGTTTCCCCCTTCGACTTCCGGAGCCCAACACAAAGACTGACCTCACCCTTTCATTCCCCCCGCAATCCCTGTGTATCCCCTCATTTAATTGGGTTTTCCCCTCCACTGCAGTTTTCCTTTTCATCATTTTTCATGGCTAATGTATTTGGGGCTCAGTGGCCTGTCTTTTTCCCTTCTGGGCTTTTCCTTGGGCTCTGTTGTTGTCTGTTAGGGCCTCCCATAAAGCTTTTCTCTTTCATTTGCTACGTCCCCTCTAAAAGAGCATCTCCATGCATTGTCCCCCTTTTTTCCCTACAGCCCTTATTTGTGGCTGGGGGAGCGTCCTTTGTAAATTTCCCAAAATGTTTTATTTTTTAGGCTTTTCAGTTTTTTTTAAATTTCCCTCTTCTAAACTCTGTATCCTTGCTTTGCTGCTTTGCATGCACCTCCCCTTCCTGTTTTTCCATATCTATCCCCCCCCCCTTTCATCAAGTTCTTCAGTTTCTTTTTCCCATTCATGATCCCTTTTAATGAGCTCGCTCCCCAATCTTCCTTTCTTTTTCCTCCCCCTGCCCCCTTGGTTTTTTCTTGTTGCTCTCTGGCAACCCATTTTTGTTTTATCCTATTGCCTCAAGGGGGAAACCTATGTATTCTGTATGTTAGGTTGTAGTGTTGTGCCCAGAGTTGGGGGGGGGAAGTAGTGGGGAACTGGGCTTTTTTGGGAGCTGGTGGGGGGGGGTGGGGGGGGTTTGGGGGGAACGGGGGGGGGAGGGTGATCGAGGGGGGGGTGGATCGGGGGAAGTAGGAGATGTCGGTGGTGAGGGGGGAGTGTGTGTGGTCTGGATATGTTTTTGTGTGTGTGTGTGGTGTGTGTGTGTGTGTGTGTGTGTGTGTTTTGGTGGTGGTGTGTGTGAGGTGTTTTTTTGTGTGTATTGTTGTGGAATTTTTGGGGGTTTATTATGTACTGAAAGGTAGGTGGCTTGTGCGTTTAAGGTAAGCTCGTGGCCCTTGGCTGCCCACACCTTCTTGTGACCTGACCAACCTCCGGGGACTTCCCGCTTTTTACGTGTGTCTCACCTATTTTTTACTCACTATTTGTGGTTGCAGGGTCGAGTCCCGCTCCTGCCCCGCCTCTTCGTGTTTGCACAGGTCCTCTCTCTCCCTGCCCCATAGCTCTATCTACCTCGCCTTAAAACTATGTATGGTTCCCCCTCCCCACATCACTTTCTGGCTTTTTCCCAGGGCCCTGACTACTTATGACTGAAGAAATACTTCCTAACATCCCTTTGTTTTCATTGAGCTTCAACTTCCAATTGTGACCTCTTTGTCTGTGCCCCCATCTCGGAACACCCGTCTTGTCCCCTCTCTTTTCCGGCAGTATTTTATATGTCGTTATCTTCTCCCCTGCCCCCCCCCTGGCCTCCAGTGTCTCGGGCCCGATTTCCCTCAACCTTTTCTAGGACAATCCCCGTAGCTCGGGGATTCTTTTTTGCAAACCCTTTTGCACTTTCTCTAATTTCTTGACGTGCTTGATGGGTGGTTTCCCAAATGGTGCGCAACTCCGTATGGGCCCTGACGTGGATGTGTACAGAGTCTTAAACAATCCTTACTGAGGATGGGAACGCACCCGTAGGTTTGCCAGGCCCCCGTATGCTGCAGATTATCTGATTGTTGCGCCTCAGGAGATATGCTCGGTGTTTACTCCCCCCCAGATTTTTTTCCCTTTATTTGAGTTTGCAGTTTTTGGCCCATCTAAAATAATTGTGTCTGGGGTCTTCTTTGCCCTTCCCCAATTTTCATGACTTTTTGCTTTGGCAGGGTTAAATTCTAGGGCCAGTTGCCGGACCAGGCTTGTAGCCTGTCCAGACTCTTTGTAGTCCTGCCGATCCTCGCCCGATTCGTTTTCTCTTTAAACTTCACATCGTCTGCAAACAAGGAACTTCTGGTCTACCCCTTTCCCGTTATTCGTTCACGTATCCCAAGAACGCACGGGTCCTAGGACTGACCCCTTGGAACCCCGCTTGTCACAGGCGCCCACTCTACACCCGTCGCGTACCATACTGTTTTTCCTCCCTGTCAGATTTTCTCTGATCCATTGCAGTGCCTTTCCTGTTATTGTGCCTGGTCCTCTAGCTTTTGAGTAACCTTTGTGAGGAACTGTGTCAAAACCCCTCTTGCCCCAAAAATACGCAGTCGATCCACCCCTTCTCTCTTGTTTTATTCTGTCCCCCTGTAAAAAAACTTTTAGTGGGTTTGGACACAGGATTTTCCTTCCCTGAACCGTGCGGTTGTAAATTATCACTTGTTTTTTCCGGGGTGCCCCACCACTCTCCCCCCTGATGATTTTCCTGCCCTTGCATACTTACACGTTAAGATACAGGTCTGTAGTTTAGTGCCTATGTCTGTTCCCTTTTTAAAAATTTGGGACAATTTTCCCATTTTCCATCCTCGGGGAGTTCCCCAGTTCAAATGTGTGTTGAAGTTTTGTTAATGGCCACCAATTCTCTGCCCCCTCTTTAAGGCCCCAGGGGAAGATGTTTCGGGCCCCACCGCCTTTGAGGTGTCAAGTTCGCATAGAGCTTCTTCACCTCCTCCTTTGGGTTATAGTACCTATCCACACTTTGGTTGCCCCCTGTTCTGATTTTTTGGAGTCCTACGGGTTTTCCACTGTAAATCCTCTTTAATCTTGGTTGAGCTCCTGACAACCTCTCGTCGTTTTTTGTAAATTTCCCCCTCCCCCTTCCCTCAGTCTTTTACCTGGTCCTGACTTTTGTTTTCCTCTGAGGGGCTGACAACATTCGGGTCAGTCTTTACTTTTGAGCTATGTCATTTTCATTTTGTCTCTGAGCCCCCTTCTTATCGGGCATTTTCGTTTTGGCTCTTCGGCTATTTCTTTACCTGAGTTCTCTGTCTTCTGTACCTTTTTCCATTCTCTTTACCCTAGTTTTGCCTCCCTACCCCTTTTGGGTGAACCAAGGACTCGTTCGTTCTTCCCCTTTATTTCTTTTTCCCTTTGGGGAAAAAACCTTCTTGCCTCCTTGCTTTTGTTGCTACATAGTCCATCATTTCTTTAAAGGTTTTTTCCTGTCATTTCCCTCTCCCACTGAATGTCTTGAGGAAGTTCCTCAGCCTGAGTATTTCCCCTTTTTTGTATTTTGGTTTTTTTCCCAGCCTTTCCTGCTCCTCTCCACGGGAGCTAACTTTGCGAAGCACAAAAACACATGATCACTAGCCCCCGGGGGCCTTTTCATACATATACCCTCGTGTCCGAACTACTATGGTGAATACAAGGCCCAACCTTCTGGTTCATCCTCTCCCTCTTTTGGGTAGTGTCCTAACATGTTGATGCATGGGGCCCATACCACATCATCATCTTGGCTCCCATTTTCGGGACCCCCCGGGGGGCTCCAGGTTTCCCGTCAATTCCTTGGATTAAAATCCCCCAAAACTATAACTTTGCTCCCCCCATGTGTGCTCTCTGGCCACCTGGGCTAGTGTTTTTCATTGCCTGTTGCTCTCATCGTTTTCCTTCTCGGGCCTCCTGCGTTCTGGGGGGGGGTTGTACATTACTGCAATTATCACCTTATGTCCCTCAACTGATTGTTCCTACTAAGTAGTCCCTTTGCCCAGCCATCCTTTCCTTCCATTTTCTCAAAACCCCACTGGTTTTTATGAGCATGAACTCCTCCTCCCCCTCTCCCCCCTTGTTTTTCCTGAAGATTTGATATCCGGATGGAAGTTTTGAATCTGTTTTATTCTGGTGATTTTGTTCTGTGGGTCTTTGTCTGGTGTCCCTTTTTGAATTCTTTCGTGCCACTCCTCAAACTTTTTTTATTTCCCTGTTTTTAAAACCTTAACTTTTTTCTAAGAATGTGGTTGGGAAGTTTATATTGGGGGGTTGGGGAAAGTGGGGAGCGGGAAAGGGAACTTGGGTTGTTCGGGGGGTTTAGTTTGTAATTTGTGTGGGTGGGGGTTGGTGTGGTGGGTGTTTTGTTTGGTGTTTGGTTGTTTGGGGTTTGATGGTTGGGGGTTTGGTGTGGGGGGTGTTTGTTTCTTTGGTCTGGGTTTGTTTGTTTTTTTTTTTTTTGTTTGTTTGTGTGTGTTGTGTGGGGTTTTTGGGGGGGGGGGGTGTGTGTGTGGTTGGTGTTGTGGGGTGTTTTATGTTGTGTCTGTTTTTTTGTGTGTGTGTTTTTTTGTGTTGTGTGTGTTTGTGTGTGTGGTGTGTGTTTTGTGTGTTTTGTGTGTGTGTATTTGGTGTTTTGTGTGTGTGTGTGTGTGTGTGGTGTGGTGTTGTGTGTGTGTGTGTGGGGGTGGTTGTGGTGAAATTATGGTCGAATTTATGTGGGGGTTTTATTATTGTCTAAAAAGTAGGTGGCTTGTGCTTGGAGGAAATGTAATTCTCAGTTTCGCTTGTTCCAAAACCCTTTTGCCCTGACTCCCTTTGCTGTTGCCTATCACCTGCTTATATGAGTTAATCGCCTTTCAATGGGTTAACCTTTTTAAAAACCCTTTTTTTTTTTCTTTTTTTGGGTAAATTAACCTTCTTAAAGGGGGGGGGCCCCCCCCCCCAAAAACCACTTTGGGGATCGTCTTTTAGTGCGTGGGGAGTTGATTGTCCAGGTCGATGTACTCCTGGTAGATCCACCATTCTTCCTCGGAAAAATAATTTTTTTTAATTTCCCCTTTACTTTTTTTTTCACTTTTAATAGTTTCACTTTTTAAAAAAAAGGGTACACTGGGAAACCCCCCTTATTTCCGGCCCCCAATTTTTTTTCCACATTTCAAAATTTTACACTTTGTGGTAAATTAAAAAAAAACCTTCAGGATTGTTTCCCCCAAAACACTTAAACCCGGAACACGACTAAAAACCTTTCCGGGCCCACGGGGGGGGTTGTTTTGTGGTTGTGTGTGTTGTGTTTTTCCTGGGTTTTGGAGGGGGTTGGGGGGGGCCCCGGGCCGTTGAGGGTCCTGGTGGTTTGGTGTAAAGGTTTTTTGGTGGTACCAAAACCCAAAAAGACCACAAAGGGTGAGGGCGATTTAGGTTTTTCCCGGGGGCCCTTAAGTGCCGGGTCTTTTTCCCCCTTTTTGGGTTTACGTTTTTAAAAAAATTCGGGCCCCCCCCCACTTTTGTATTTGGGCCTTTAAAATGCTAAAAACCCCCCTTTTTTTTTGGGGGTGGTTTCCCAATTTTTTTTTGTTTGGGGTTTTTTTTGGGGAATTTTTGTCCCTCTGGTTTTTTCCGGGTATTAATTGTATTTCCCCCCTTTTTCCCGGGGTACTTTTTTTTTGTGGTTGGGGTTTTTCTTTCTTGGGGTTCTTTTTTGGTTTTGTGATTTTTTTTTTGTTTGGGGGGTTTTTTAGTGGGTTTTTTGGGGTGCCTTTTTTTGGTGGGTGTTTGGTGTCTAAAAATTTTTAATATTTGGGGGTTTGGGGGGGGGGAGCCCCCCTGCCCCCCTTTACCGGGGATGGGGTTTCCCCTTCCCCCCCTCTGGTTTTTCATAAATCTTTTTTTAAAAAAAAGTTGGTTCCTCCCCCAAAAACTTTTAGGTTTTTTTTTGCCCCTCTAGACTAAAAAACCCATTTTTGGCCCCTTTCTTCATTCCAAATTGGCCTCTTTTTGTTCCCCCCCCCATCCCGTTTTTTCCCCCTTTCCTTTTTGGAAAATTTTTTTTTTTTCCCTTTCCCTTTTCCTTTTAGGGGCCCCCCCCCCCCCATAAACATTTCCCCTTGCCCCCGGAAATAATTTTTTCCCAAAATTTGCCTTTCTTAGTTTCTGATCTTTTCAAATGGGGTTTTAAAAAGGGCTGCTACTCCGGGGCCTTTAAACCGTTAAAAGGCCCCCGCATTTCCAAGGGTCAAACTTTCTCGGTTTTCCAAAATTTGGGGTTCCGGGATTTTCTTCCCATCGGGTTATACCCTTTTAAAACTTTTTTTTTTTTTGAACTTTCAAGCCTATACCGATGCGGTCTTTTGTTTTCCCCTTTTTTTGTTTCTTTTTTAAAAAGAAATTTGGCCCTTTCCAGTTGCCCATCCCCTTTGAAGTTGGGGGCCCACAAAAATTTCCCTCTTCAATCCCAAAAGGGAATTTTCGAATTCCCTTTAAAGTTTCCCAAACCCTTTACTTCCAGGGACCCCTAGTGAAAAATCCTTGTTCCATTTGCAGACCTTTTGCCCCCTGTAAAATTCCTATCCATTAGTCCCTTCCTTTTTGCCGGTCCTTAGTTCTCACCTTCTTTAGGCTTTCAAAGGGTTCTTCTCCAAAACCCCCCCTTTCGGGGATTCTTTTTTTTAAAATGGGTTTTTGGGGTTTTCCTTCCTGTCCTTGGTTATTTATTTCCCTTGTTCTTTCCCGGGACCCCTCCCCCCTGTAACTTTTAAATTTTCTCCCTTCACTCGTAACAGGCTTAATTTGTTTTCCTTTTTTTTCTTTTCTTAAAAAAAAACTTTCCCCTTTTTTTTCATTTCCCCGTTTCGGGGTTTTTTAAATTTGGGAATGGACCCAAATTCCCTCCCCCTTTAAAACCTGGGGGGGTTGCCCCAAATTCCTTTGATTCTTCCCTTTACATTTTTTCACCCTTTTTCGGGTTTTCCAAACTTGTTGGGATTTCCTTCTTTTCCCCCCCTGGTCGCCCCAAACCCTGTCCCCCTTTCTCTTAAAATTTTTTCCCTTTTCATATTTGATTTTGGGCCCATTTTTTTTCCCCCCCCACTGGTCTTTACTTTTCCCTTAATTGGCAAAACCCTTTCATCAACGATTTATTCTTTTTTCATTTCCCCTCCCCCTTTTTGTCTTCCCTGGTTTTAAATCATTTTCCGGGTCCTTTCCCCTGTACCCTTTTTTTCCCCCTTTTACTTTTTTTTTCCCCCTTTACCTTCTAAACCAAACCTTTTTTTTCCTTTTTTTTTCTTTTGGGGGCAAACCTTTCCTTTTTTCCTTTTTTAATACCTTCCCCTTTACATTTTTTACCAGGGCCCCCCCTAACCCCGCAAAGTTTTACCTTGGAGTCCCCCCCTTTTTAGGGATTTCTAAACAGTTTATTTTTCCCATTTTCCTAAAAATTTCAAAACCCGAAAAGTTTTTGGTCCCAAAAAGCCCCTCTAATGTGCCTAAATGAGGGTTAAACCAAAAAAAAGCTTTTTGGCTCTTCCCCCCCTTCTGGGTTTCCCCTTTTTTTTATAAGTTTTAAGTGAAAGGGGCGCTCAACCCCCTCCCCCTTGGCACCCCAAATTACCCTTAAAAAAATTGCCCCCCAATTTAGACCCCAAAAAATTTTTGAAATCCCCCTTCCCCCCCCCATAGTTTTTTAAAACCCTTTTTAATCCAAACCGTAAAAAAACCCCAAATAGGGGTTTCCCCATAAAAACCCCCATTTCCCCAAAATCTTTTTTTTAAACAACAAAAAACATTTTTTTGGGGGCCCTTGGAAACCCTCGACCCTTTAAACCCCTTTATTAAACCTTTTTCCCTTATACACTCGATCAGGGCCCCCCCCTTTTTTCCCCAACAATGATGAACTTAAAGTCTTCAACTTTTTTTAAAAAATTTTTAAAAAATTTTAAAATTTTTTAGTGAATTTTTTTAACGAATTTATGTCCATTTTGTAATACAAGACCAAACTGAGCTGCTAACAGGTGAGGCCTTACAAATGATGTATAAAGCTGCAGTATGACCCTGACTTCGTTGCTTACACTTCTTGAAATAAATCCCATAATCTATTTGCCTTATTAAAACCCTTAGGCTTTGCTGTTTTTGTTTAAGGTTGCTGTCACCATAACCCCCAATCCTTTTCGCAATCTGTATGGCTAAGTTCTACATCATTTAACTTATAATACTGGGGTTTATGGGCACTCCCAAGCTTCAGAACCTTGCATTTATCTACATTGAACTGCATCCCCCATTTTTCTAACCAAATAGATTTGTTTAAATCCTCCTAAAGTTCCATAACATCTACGTTTGAATAAATTTTATCCTACCTTCTTTGTTCATTGGCGAATTTCTCATATCACTAAAATTCCCCATCAAGATCATTGAAAAATTTTAAAAACAAAAACGGCCCAAAGATGATCCCTGCAAAACGCCATTTGTTACAGATCCCCACTGGGCCCCTTAACCCCATTAGGGACACCCCTTGCTTCCTGTCAGTGACCAGACTCATCCACGAGAGCATTTTTTCCCCCAAGCCATGAGCTGCCACTTTCTTTAACAGTTATGGTGCGGAACCTATAAAAAACCCTTACTAAAATCTAATAAATAATATAAAATTCTTTATTGGGGTCAACAGTCCAAAAGCTTTACTGAGAAAGTTAATAAATTTTTTAACAAAAACCCCCTTTTGGAATCCATGCTGATTATCATTAATCAAGCTATGCTTACGAGAGGGTTTCTTATAATCCACCTAATTATCTATAATTTTGCCTACAATTGAGGTCAGGCTTATTGGGGGGTAATTTGATGGTAACGACTTTTCCCTTTTCAAAAATGGGAATTACATTCCCATCTTCCATATATCAGACACACACCGTTTGAAGAGATAAATTAAAAATATTAGTTAAGGGTTCACAGATTTTCCATTTTGCATTCCTTAAAAACCCTTAAAAAACCCCATCAGGCCCCCGGCGACTTATTTTGCATCATCGGTCTTTTTGCTTCAAACCATCTCATAGGGACTGTGAGTTACATAATTTATCTTCTTCTAGCCCATGTAAAAATTAATTACGGGAATTTTATTTTTTAGTTCTTCCTGTGTAAAAATAGAAAAAATAATTATTTAAAATAAGCACATTTCATTCTTTTTGTCATAAGGTCCCCTAGTTTTTTTTTAAAGGGGCCCTATTTTATCCTAACTTTTGTTCATAGACCGGGAAAAAAAAATTTTTTGGGTTAGTTTTAGAACCCCTAGAAATTTTAAATTTTCCCATAGCCCCTTTTTTCTTTTTTTTTCCCCCTTTTTTAAGCCCTTTTAATGTCACTATACTGATTCTAAGAGACCCCCCCCTTTTTGATACCCCTAAAAATTTCCCTTTTTATGCCCTAGAGATTTTGACCTATTATTCACCCATTTTGGATCTTTTATTTGATCAATTTTTTTATATGGAAAAACGTCTTTGAGCACATGTATAGTGTTCAAAAAACGTCATATTGATAGCTCTTTTCGTTACCCAGTCAACAGATGTTTAATGTTCTCTAACCCCATCGTAACTGCAAACGAAATCTGGGCTGTACGGTTATCGCTACTATCGTACTTCCATTCAATGCTAAATGTAATTGATTTGGGGTCGTACACCCAGTTCCTTGAAATTTCAAAAATTATTAACAAGGATTCTTTTTTTCCATCCCTAAGTCAAGCGGGTTTTTTCCCCCTTGTAGGTTCTGTCAAAACTCTTCAAAAAAAAATCCTGAAATACTTCTAAAAAGTCGTAGATTTCAAAATTTCCCCAGTCAAAAAATTCCAATCAACATGACTAAATTTTAAGCTCCTAGAATTATACATTATCGTCCCTTGTGTCCTTAACAATTTCCTCCCATAGTAGTTTTCAAGTACCACATCCTCATCTTGGCTCGCCCTGTTTTGGGACCCCCATGTGGCTTTAGGTTTCCCATGATCTCCCTGTGGTTGAAATCGCTCATTACCATAACTTTGCTCTGCCGAGTGAGCTCTTTTGCCACCCACCGTGTGTCCACCATTGCCTGTTGTTTTCTTGTATCCTCTTTTGCCTCCTGCGTTCTGTGGTGGGGCCCCCAATACTACTTTTGTTCTCCCACTGAATTGTACCTACTAAGCTCTTTCTCCAATCACATCCAGCCTTCCATTTTCCCAAAACCCCTTGGGTTTTTTATGAGCGTGAAACCCCCTCCCTCTCTACTCCTTCTATCTTTTTTCCCGATCTAATCCCAATGGGGAAGATCGTCTGTTTTGTCTCAGCGAGTTTTTTTTCTGTGATGCTATGATTCTGGGGGGTTTTCCACTGATTCTTTCGTGCCCCTTTTCAGTTTATTCATTATTCTGTCTGCGTTTTTTTTTCCCCTCTTTCAGCTTTTTTTCTATCACTGTGGGCCTGCAAGAATATTGGGGTTGGGGGGTGGGAGCCTTGGGGAGGCCTATGGGGGCTGTGGTTAGGTGGGTTGTGATGATGGGGGTGGGATCAGAATGCCCATAAGGGACAGCTGTTGAGATGAGGTTTGGGTGTGGGTGTTTCTGGAAAGGGAAAAAGTGATGGGTTGTGGTTTTGGGTTTCTTGCGTTGGGGGGGTCACGGTTGAATTTTTTGGTGGGAGATTCGGGGGGGTGTGTTTGCCCTTCCTCCGTGTCTGGGTCCCGCAACTTCCTCATTGCCTCTCGTTCCCCCTTGCATTTTTACCCCCTCTTTCAGTGTACCTTTCTTCTTTTTTTCTGTTGCAATCGAGGTATACTCTCTGGTACTTTTGTTTGTCCCTAGTCGTCTTTTTTCTTGCAGAATCCGGTTTGAATGTCCTTCCTTTAAAATTACTTTGACACCCGCAAACCACCCAATTTTTCTGAAAATTTGCACCTGGTAAAATCGCCCCACCTATTTTTTTCATATGCCTTCAAACATTTTTTCCCCCTCCCGTTTTATTTCTTTGAATTGTTTTCCCCTTTGGGTTTTGGGGCCCAAGATAAAAACTACCTCCTTTCCCTTTTTCCTCCACTGTCTCCATTTGCATCCCTGAGGGGTTTTGTTTCCCTTTCCCTTAAATGTTTTTGCCTTCAGTCCCCGTCCTATCTGAAACTTTGTTCTGGGGAAATTCTTTTTATGATAACTGTTCCTTGTACGCAGTTGGTGTTTGATCTTTGCAAAACTACCTTATTTTTTCGGACCTGTCATTGTCTTTTATGCTCCTCGTCTTTTATGGCCCCACGTTGGGCTGAAAGGGCCTTTTTCATATGGCATATCCCTTTGTTTTTTTACCTTTCTGTGCCTGACATAGAATTTCCTGTTGTTGTATCTGAATTGTCATTTTTCTCAATCGTTTTTGGTTTTTTTAGTTTTTCTTTTAAACACTTATCCTAGTTTCTGCTGCAAAAAACTTGTAGCTCCCCCATCCTGCACTCTTCAGTACCACTCCTCCATTATCTTTTCAACTCTTCCAACTTCCTTCCCCACTCTTTCCCCCTTTTTTTTTAGCTCAACTTTCAATCTTTCCCCCCTAGTTTGTCCCCCCTAGCTCTCTGGTTTTCCGCCCCAGGCCACCAATTTTTGTGTGTTTTTTTTGATTTCATGTGTGTGTGTGTATGTGGTGTCCGCCTAGTTGGGTTGCAGGGGGCGAGTCCAAGCTCCTGTGTACACTCCCTAGTTGTACCACCTATTGGGGTTGTGGGGGTCGATTAAAAGTCCGGGCCCTCCCTTTTCACGGGTCGCTACTGGTCCAATCTCCCTAAACCTTTGGCTTTATAAACCCTCTCCCTTAAGGTATTATGGATCCTGCCCCACTCATGCTTCCAAACTACTCCACTTCCTGACTACTTTTGGGCAAAGAAATATTTCCAAACCCTTGATTCATCGGGTTTTTTAAATTCCAACTGTGTCCCCTTGTTACCTGTCCAATCTCGGGAACACCCTGTCTTTGTCCCCCTTGTCAATCCCTTCAGTATTTTGCATGTCATTATCAGGGTCCCCCCGCCCTCCCTTCCCTCCAGTGTCGTCAGGTTGATTTCCCTTAACCTCTCCTGTGGACATACCTCTTATTTGGGACTAGTCTTGTTGAAAACCCTTTGCACTTTCTTACTTTCTTTACGTGCTTGGTTAGGGTGGGCCCCATACGGGGTGCCGCATATAATAGGGCCTAACGACAGGGTGAAAAAGGGTCCGAATGTTCCTTATTAAAATGTCGGAATGCTGTTCTTAGGATTGCTGGGGCGCCCAAAAGCTGAGCAGTTATTTGTTGATGTGGTTCAGGAGAAAGCATGGTTTTATACTCACCCCAAGATCTTTTTCATTTAGTAATTTTTGTAGTCTCTGGCCCCCTGACTGTACCTGTCTGGGGCCCCTTCTTTGCCCCCCCCCAATCTTTTGACTTTCCCACTTTTGGGGGGATGAACTCCCGGAGCCAATTGCTGAACCAGGTCGCAGCCTGTCCGACCCCTTTTTATTCTGCCGGTCTCGATCGAATGAATTTTCTCATCAATTTACATCAACTGCAAACAAGGACAAACCCCAGAGTCTATTCCTTTTGTCATGTCCTTTTCCCTATGTCGTGTGTGTACTCACCTATTTGTACTCCGTTTGTGGGTTTCAGGGGTCGAGTCATAGCTCCCGGCCCCACTCTTTGCATTTCTCTAGGTCCCCTTCTTCCCCTTTCCCCCTGGCTTTATATACTTCGCCTTAAAACTATGTATGGTTCCCGCTCCACTACATCCTTTCTAGGGTATTTCCCCAGCCCGACTACTCTATGCTGAAAAAAATATTCCCAAATCCCCTTTTATTTTATCTATCTTCAACTTCCTTGTGCCTCTTGTTTCTGGTCCCCTCCCTTTGGGGCATCCTTCTTGTCCATTTTCATTTTTCCCCTGACTCCCTGTCGCCCCCTGTCGTAGGCCAAAAAAATTCCCCCCAACCTTTCTTCGTGGGCAAACCCCTTCCTGGGGCTTCCGTTGCAAACTTTTTCACTTTCCTAAATTTTTTGACGGTTTGAAGGTGTGGTTTCCAAAAATGGGGTGCTTATGCTGGTAAATGGCATACAGAGTCTTGAACGATTCCCTTTCTGATTGATGTGTCCCCCAAGAGATGGCTCGGGTTATACTCCCCCAGATCTTTTTCCCTTTAGGAGGTTTTCATCTTTGGCCATCTAGACTTATTTGCCCTTTAATCTTCTTTGCCCTTCCCCCCTTCAATTTATTTT
>NW_026472875.1:0-10599 GCF_026875155.1 Cherax quadricarinatus
AAAGAGGGAGAATGCAGGAAAGAATTACTGAGGTATCCCCAGACATCATAGCAATACATAGACAAAGCTCATGGAAGTGATAACAGACGTGATCTTACGGTCTGGTTATCAGATCCTGAGGGAAGATAGCGAGAGCAGTGGGGGAGGAGTTGCAGTGCTCATCAAATACCAATGGAATTTTGAGGAGATGGGAGGACTAGTGGGTAGTGGATGACTACACAGTAGTAGCACTTAATACTGGCGGCACAAAAGTGATGATAGCAGCGATGTACGACCTGCCACTAAACAGGAGGAGGCCAAGACAGGAACAAAATGAGAGCAACTGGGTGATGGTGAACACACTAGCCGAGGTTGCCAGAAGGGCCCACATGAGTAGGGCTAAGTTACTCATCATGGGAGATTTCAACCATAAGGAAATTGATTGGGAGAATCTGGAGCTATATTGTGGACCAGAAACGTGGAGAGCCAAGATGCTGGAGGCAGTAATGGAAAACTTCATGTACCAACGTATTCAGGACACAACCAGAAAGAAAGAGACGATGAACCAGCAAGGCTAAACCTCGTATTCACCTGGAGCAGTTCAGACATATGGAATACCACACACAAAAGGCCTCTAGTTGCAAGTAATCACGTGGTCGTGAGTTTCTAATGTGTAGTAGAGTTAACAGTGGAGAGTGAAGCACCATGAGAAGGACAGGAGAAGCCAAACTTCCAAAAAGGGGATTACACAAGTATGAGACAATGCCTACATGAGGCGCAGTGAGTAAGCGTGCTAGGGAGAAAGTAAACGAAATAATGGAACACGTGGCCGCAAAGTGTAGGGAGGCATTAGAGAAGTTCGTACCAAGGAGCAACAGAAACAATAGGAAGACCAGAGAGAAACCATGGTTTGCCAAGAGGTCTGAAGAGGCAAATGTCAAGTGTGCTAGATTATGGAAAAATTGCAGAAAGCAAAGGACCCAGAAAAAAAAATTGAGCCGATGAGCAAAAAAATGAATATGGCTGGTATGATTGTTCAGATGATTTCACTATCTTGATTTTCTAGCTAAAAACGATTAATAAATGAGTTGAGGGCTGAATTAATGAAAATATATCCAACTATAGTAGCAATGAGAATTAAGATATAGTATGATCATGGAAATAAGTTAATTGTTTCATTAGTGGGGAGGCCCTTTCTAGAAGTCTTAAATATCCTCATGTTGGCAATTCTAAAAAGGAAATTCTTTCTGGTAGGAGCTTAAATCCTATACATTTATCTGTCATCTTAGATAATTAAAAATTAGGGGAATCTCTACATGTCTGTGATTGGCAAGTGGGTAGGGATGCTGTCATTCATTTGATGTTGGGAGAAATCTTGGAAGGGTGATTTGACCTTTTAATATTAAGGTTTCTCAGACAATAATTATGAATCAAAAACTGCTACTAAAGAAATAAGAGATCCAGTAGAGGAAATAATGTTTCGAGGTGTATAAGCGTCAGGATAATCTGAATATCGTCGTGGCATGCAATTTATTCTAAGAAGTGTTGGGGGAAGAAGGTTATATTAACTCCTAGGAATATAATGAAAAAATGAGGTTTTAATTATGAGTGATTAAGGGAGTATCCTGTAAAAAGAGGTAATCAATGAATGATACCCACAAAAATTCCGTAAACTACACCTATTGAAAGTACATAGTGAAAATGAACAACGACACAGTATGTACTTTTAATAGGAGCAGTTTTCGGAATTTTTGCGGGTATCTTTCATTGATTACCTCCTTTTACAGGATACTCCCTTAATCCCTCACAATTAAAACCTCATTTTTTTCATTATATTTCTAGGAGTTATTATAAACTTCTTCCGCTCCTGTAATTCCATACTTTAAATAGGAAGATAAATCCTGAATTTCATAAGAAAGAGAAAGTAGATGAGAACTGTGAACCTTGTGAAGTTCTCAGTCATCTGAAAATTTTAATTCCATTAGGAATGGCCATAATTATAGTGGCGGATGTGAAATGTGCGCGAGTATCTACATCTATAATGACTGTGAATATATGGTGGGCTCACACTAGGACTCCTAAGATTCCAGTTGCTGTTACAGCATAAATTATACCTAGAGTTCCGAATGCTTCTTTTTTATCTGATTTTTTGTGTGATGATATGTGATAACATTCCAAAAGTAGGTAGAATAAAAACAAACTTCCGGATGTCCAAAAAAAAAAACAAAATAAGTGTTGACAGAGAATAAGGTCTCCACCTCCAGCTGGGTCGAAGAAGGTTGTATTTAGGTTTCGATCTGTTAGGGCTACAGTAATTGCTCCTGCTATAACTGAGACAGAAGTAGAAGGACGGCAGTAATAAATACTGATCATACAAATAAAGGTATTTGGTGTATAGTTATTACTTTGTTCGTATATTAATTGTTGTGGTTTTAAAGTTTACAGCGCCGAAAATGGAAGACACCCCGGCCAAGTGAGGAGAGAAGTTTCCCAGGTCCACCGAAGCTCCTGCGGAACGATAGTTGCAGCCATAAGAGAGTATACAGCTCATTCTGTTCCTACACCTTTACCATTCCTCTAGTTAGTGGGAGGGTTAAGTAGAAGGGTAGAAATCTCACATTGTTTAAGGAGGGAAAGGCTATATCAAGAGCTCCAATTATAAGAGGAACGAGTCAGTTTCCAAATCCTCCAATTATAGTAGGTATAATTATAAAAATCAGTACAATAGCATGGTCAGTAACAATTACATTATATAGTTGATCATCCCCGATTACTTTACCTGATCAAATACCGTTAATAAATATAAGATTCCAATGTCATTATGATTTATTGATAAAATCCTTTGTTGAAAATAAAAATATCAAACTTCAAATTTGAATAAATTACTAAAGCTTAAACTAGGAAAATAAAGATAGGTTGAGTTTTGTATGAGTAGTTATATCAAAACTGCCCTTTTTACCAGGCACCAAACTTACTTTAGTAAGTGGAAGTAAGGTTAAGGTTAAATTGTGTAAAAGATATTTTAATACATGATATATATTATATTGTATATCAGTATTAAAGTTTTCTTTAAGAGTAAGATTTTATAAGTGGTTATAGGTAAAAGTCTGATTCATTCTCTCTCACATATAAATATATATATATATATATATAAAAATATAATATATATTTTATAAAAATATATATAAAAAAATCTAAAAATAAAAATTCCACCTTTGTTAAATTGTAGGAAAAAATAAACCTCCAAGGAAGTATATAAAGGTTTGGAAAAATATAGATTTTTTCCCCAACCGTTTAAACCCCTTCCCCACCAAAACCCCCTCCTTTCAAATAAATATTTTTTTCACCAATAAGAATATTTATTACATAATAGGGAACGAAGTTTTAAGAGATACATTTTTATATAAAGGTGGCATATACATGTTACGCGTGTATCACCGTTTATAAGGGCAAAATCTCCTCCAGCTCTCGAGGGGGGCTGCCCCCCCCAAAAAATACGCGGGGCATTCCCCCTTTTGAACACCGCACTGACCGCTGGAACAAAACAAGCTCCCCTGGGACCCCTATTCCCTGATGACTTTTTCCCCCACTCCTTTAAAGAATTTAGATACACTTTTTCCCCCCATGACCGAGGTCTCTGAGCCTATGGAACAAACATATAAAAGTGGGCAATTTTCTCCTATTTTCTAGATTTTTTTGGGACCCCCTGAACTGCACTCCCCCTCCTTCCTCCTGGTAAATTGGAGATGGTACAAAAAGGGTAGATGCAATGATGGGCCCACACCACCTGCTTCCCATCTGTCCGGGTTTGAATGGTGAACCATCGGGACCTTCGGCTCCCACAGTCTGCAGGGTTTTGGGGGGGCTCCCTTACGCTGGCATCCATCTTTTTGTGAGGCTCCTCTTCAGTTTTTAACCCATGTCTTGCAATCTTTTCCCTCGTTTTAGGGGCACACAAGCCATGGTACCCAACGGTCTGCGCTTCACCCCACAAATACACCTGTGTTTCGGCGAGAAAGGGGCGGAAATCGAAGGGCAACCCCGATGGGGATGGTCTGGGGGTCGAGGCGGGGCAAAGGCTGGATTGGGAACAGCCAACAAAAGTCCCGCATGAGGGGCTCTCACTGCCAGGAGGCGGGCTCAAACCCTTTCCCCTGATAACTCGAAAGCACTGTTGAGGTTTTTTTTTTTCCACATTGGACCACCCCCAGTGGATTGTTTGTAGTTGTTGGGGGACAGGTCTGGTTTAGAGCCCCTTTGATTTTCCCAGATCATTGCTCCGTCAGAATTTTTTGGTCCCGAATTTCAATCTTGTCCCTAAGATGTTTTAGGGAAAATCCCTGCTACAAGTTCTCGGATCAAACACGAGGACAGAAAAGCAGGTAGCGCAATCGCGATGACTGCGGCACCAATGCCTCCAGTCTGACTGGAAAGTACTGATTTTCCCTTGCCCGTCTTCTAAGTAAATTAATACTTTCGTAAAAATCCCCTCAGAAACTTCATATTCGGCAGAAGGGGTTTTCATATGAAGGGGCACATCTTTGAAAATTAAAAACCCGGGGGATCAACCAATTTGTGAAAAAGGGCAAGGCATCGTGGGGGTCCAGATTGCCTATTTGTTGTTCCATTCTCCCAATTTCCAATTTCTTCTTGAAATTGTGTCAATGGCATTGCTTCCCGGGGGTGCTCCTAGCAAGACACTTTTGTGGGGGCAATGGCGCTGCTCCGGTAGTTTTTAAACTCACTGCATTATCCTTGTTGACTGACTGAGATATTTCACATTTGGATGGATTTAGGATGAACCCATTTCCTGTCCCCGTGTCATTACCTTGTAAGGTCATTAGGAGGGCCCTTTGTACCTCTTTTTGTGCATCATCTAGGAAACCCAAATTTTAGCTCGCTGGTCATCTGACTGAAATTTCCTAACTGCTATAAAGAAAGAAAAAGGTGCAAGAGGGTCTCCTTGTTGGGCACCCTCCGTGATGTGATTTCATGCTCTCCAAAGAGAAGCAATAAAATATAATATAATATATATAATAAAAATATAATATATATATAAAAATTTTTTATATATATAAAACTATTTTAATAATAATTCTAATTACACTTTACTTTCTCAACCGCCTTATTACCCTTAATTTTTTTTTTTATATATTTTTTTTTTATCACACTGGCGATTCCCCCCAAAGGGAGGGGGGCCCAAAAAAAAAACTTTTCCACATTCCTCCTCACTGTTTCCCAGAAAGGGGGCTTTACATTTTTAAAATGCAACATTTAAAACCCCCTCCTTTAGATGCAGGCACTTACTTCCCTCTCCAGGACTCAAGTGGCCTGCCGGTTTCCCTGAACCCCTTCAAAAAGTTACTTTGCTCACACTCCAACAGACGCAAGTTTAAAAACCATTTGTCTCCATTTACTCTATCAAAACACGCCACGCTGCCTGCGGGAAGCCCGCCCCTCCAACCCAAAAACCCCCTTTCCCCCCCCCTCCAACCTTTCCTAGGCCGAACCCCCACCCCGCCTTCCTTCCACTACAGACTGATACACTCTTGAAGTCATTCTGTTTCGCTCCATTCTCTCTACATGCCCGAACCACCTCATCAACCCTTCCTCAGCCCTCTAGACAACAGTTTTGGTGATCCTGCACCTCCTCCTAACTTCCAAACTACGAATTCTCTGCATTATATTCACACCACACATTGCCCTCAGACATGACATCTCCACTGCCTCCAGCCTTCTCCTCGCTGCAACATTCATCACCCATGCTTCACACCCATATAAGAGCGTTGGTAAAACTATTCTTTCATACATTCCCCTCTTTGCCTCCAAGGACAAAGTTCTTTGTCTCCACAGACTCCTAAGTGCACCACTCACCCTTTTCCCCTCATCAATTCTATGATTCACCTCATCTTTCACAGACCCATCCGCTGACACGTCCACTCCCAAATATCTGAATACATTCACCTCCTCCATACTCTCTCCCTCCAATCTGATATCCAATCTTTCATCACCTAATCTTTTTGTTATCCTCATTACCTTACTGTTTCCTGTATTCACTTTTAATTTTCTTCTTTTGAACACCCTACCAAATTCATCCACCAATCTCTGCAGCTTCTCTTCAGAATCTCCCAAGAGCACAGTGTCATCAGCAAAGAGCAACTGTGACAACTCCCACTTTATGTGTGATTCTTTATGTTTTAACTCCACGCCTCTTGCCAAGACCCTCGCATTTACTTCTCTTACAACCCCATCTATAAATATATTAAACAACCATGATGACATCACACATCCTTGTCTAAGACCTACTTTTACTATGAAATAATTTCCCTCTTTCCTACATGCTATAATATATATATATATATATATAATATATATATATATATATATATATATATATATATATATATATATATATTTATATATATATTAATGAACATAAGAGAGAAGGAACACTGGAACAGGCCTACTGACCTATGCGGAGCAGGTCCATGTCCCCCACCGGATTAGCCCAAGGACCCACCCCGTCGGATTAGCCCAATGACCCACCCAGTCTGGTCACTTCCACCAAAGGAAGAAGCACGGCACCAGACCCAGCAGCACAAGCTAGTCAGGTCCAACTCACACCCACCCACACCCACTCATGTATTTATCTAACCTATTTTTAAAACAACACAACGTTTTAGCCTCAATAACTGTACTCGGGAATTTGTTCCACTCATCCACAACTCTATTACATAACCAGTGCTTTATTATATCCTTCCTGAATCTGAATTTTTCCAACTTAAAACCATTACTGCGAGTCCTGTCTTGGCTGGAAATTTTCAGCACGCTATTTACATCCCCTTTATTTATCCCTGTTTTCCATTTATACACCTCGATAATATCCTCCCTAATTCTATGCCTTTCGAGAGAGTGCAGATTCAGGGCACTCAGTCTATCCTCAGAACGAAGATTTCTAATACATGGGATCATCTTTGTCATCCTCCTCTCTACGTTTTCCATAGCATTTATATCCATTCTGTAATACGGTGACCAGAATTGAGCAGCATAGTCTAAATGAGTCCTAACCAAGGATATATAGATTTGAACAACCTGAGAACTTCTATTATCTATACTTCTAGATACGAAACCAAGAATTCTGTTAGCTTTATTGCTAACATTAATGCACTCTTGTCTTGGTTTTAGATTACTGCTAACCAGAACTCCTAAATCCTTTTCGCAATCAGAAGTATTAAGATCTACATTATTTAGTTTATATGTGGCATGGTTATTTACCTATCATTTAGAACTTTGCATTTGTCAATATTAAACTGCATCTGCCACTCCTCCTACCATTGCATCAGTCTATTCAAATCATCCTAGAGTGCTCTAGTGTCCTCGTTATAAGGAATTGGACGGCCTATTTTGGTGTCATCAGCAAATTTGCTTATGTCGCTATTTATTCCCTTATCTATGTCGTTTATGTAAATTGTGAACAACAACGGGCCCAACACTGACCCCTGAGGAACACCGCTTGTGACGTGCCCCCATTCTGATTTCTCCCCATTTATGCAAACTCTCTGCTGCCTATTTTTCAGCCATGCCTCTACCTAGGAAAAAATTTCTCCTCCTATTCCGTGTGCCTTAAGTTTCCTCAATAGCCTCTGATGTGTAACTCTATCGAAAGCCTTACTGAAATCCATATACACAATATCATATTCATTACCATGATCTATCTCCTCAAACAACTTAATTAAAAAAAGTTAGTAAACTCGTAAGACAGGAACGCCCCTTTGTAAAACCGTGTTGAGCTTCATTAATCAATATGTGCCTATCAAGATGGCTACGAATTGCTTCGGCAATTACTGATTCCATAAATTTTCCCACTATGGAGGTAAGGCTTATTGGTTTATAGTTCGAAGCCAAGGACCTGTCACCTGCTTTGTAAATAGGTATTACATTTGCCATTTTCCACTTTATCAGGCACTATACCAGTTTATAGTGATATGTTAAAAAGATTAGCCAACGGTATGCTAAGTTCCTCTTTACATTCGTTTAACAACCTTGCAAACAGTTCATCAGGACCTGGGGATTTGTTAGGTTTTAGTTTCTCTATTTGTCTGAGAACCATGTCACTAGTTCCTGCAATCTTGTATAGTTTATCATCATGTTCTATGTAATCTATGATTTCAGGAATATCGCTAGTATTTTCCTGGGTGAAAACTGAGAGGAAGTAGGTACTGAGAATTTCGCACATATCCTTATCACTGTCAGTGATCTGACCAGAGTTACTCTCAAGTGGGCCAATCTTGTCCCTAATCTTACTTCTGTATACCTGAAAGAACCCTTTTGGGTTAGTCTTTGAATCCCTTGCGACCTTAGCCTCATAATTCCTTTTTGCTTTTCTTATTCCTTTCTTTATTTCTCTCTTTAATTGAATATATTGATTTCTTAACTGCCCATCCCCTCTTTTGATACGCCTATATATGCCTCTCTTTTGAGCAATGATATGTTTTAATCTATTGTTCATCCATGTGGGATCATTTATTTTTGTTAGATCTAATTTCCCTACTCGGAACAAAAGTTGTCTTGACAGCTAGAATTATGCTCTGAAAAACGTCATATTGACAACCAAGATCACCTACCTGACCCATAGTCAGGACATCTCAATTTAGTCCACCCAGGTAATATTTCAGTCCCATGAAGTCTGCCAAGCAAAAATCTGGGACAGAGATTTGATTGCAGTTATCCGGGTAATTCCATGATATATTGAAACTAAGTGATTTGTGACCACTTTCCCCAAGCTCATCATTAACCTCAAGAATATTAATTAGTGAATCTTTGTTGGCAAGAACCAAGTCAAGCAGATTGTTTCCTCTAGTTGGTTCTGTCACAACCTGTTCTAAAAAGCAATCCTGAACCGTATTAAGAAAGTCACTAGACTCAAGATTTCCTGTCATATTGTTCCAATCAATTTGTCTAAAGTTAAAATCTCCCATTATCACAACATTTTCATATCTAGATGCCTTATGAATTTCGTCCCATAACAGCTTACTGCACCCTCTGTCAAGGTTTGGGGGCCAATAAATCACACCCAAAATTAATTTGTCTCGTCCCTCTAGAAACTGTAGCCAAACAGATTCTGTGCTCGATGTTTCTAATCTTATATCATGTCTAAGATAACAATTTAAATTTTCTGACATACATCGCCACTCCACCACCCTTCCTGTTGACCCTATCAGTGTGGAATAGTTTATAACCCTGTATGTTGCATTCAGAAGCCATTTCTCTATCTTTCAGGTTGAACCAGGTCTCTGTTATACCAATAATGTCTATATTACCTACACTTGCAAGTAATCTTAGCTCATCTATCTTATTTCTTAGACTCCTACTGTTTGTATAGTAAAGCTTAAGGGAGCTAGTCACTCGTTGCCATCTGTTATCTCTCTGTCTGTTGATCAATTGATTTGACCATAACTAGCAACTTTATTTTGAATATTGTCTTTTAAAAATATCCCTGAGGTATCCCGGTAATAACTGCTGTTTTTAACCCTAATGCTGCAGCTTGATTGTTTCCCACAAACACCTATACCTCTATAATCTATCAGTTTAAATTCCTAGACAAGTCATCAATTACCCTCTCAAATCGAATTGGCTAATGCAACCACTCCATCCCCAGAGAGATGAATCCCATCCCTTGCATACATATCATGTTTGCCAAAGAGTAGGTCCCAGTTATCAATGAATGGGATTGCAAGTTCCTTGCAGTACCTGTCTAGCTAGCAATTTATACCAGTTGCCCTAGACATCCATTCATTGCCCACTCCCTTTCTAGGCAAGATGCTACATATGACTTGTATCCCTCCCTTAGACCTAACTACTTCTATGGCTGACCTGTACTTATCCAGCAGCTCCTCTCTCCTGCTCTTCCCATTGTCATTACCCCCAACACTAAGACAGATAATGGGCTTGTTCCCATTACCTGCCATATTATTATCCAACCTGCTATGTCACCAACACCAGCTCCACGGAGGCACTCTCTCTCTCTGACCTTTCTGTCTCTGTTACAAAATGCACGGTCCATATATCTTACCTGAAAATCGCCTACTATTAAAATATTCTTATCTTGATTAGCAGGGGAATCAGTGGTACCTTCAACCTCACTAACCACTGAAGTACACTCGTCTTGGAGAACAGAGTATCGAGTTCCTACCTTCACATCTTCTCTATTAACTCTCATCTTCTTTCTTCCTGAACTGTGAACCACTTGCCACTTAAAGCGGTTGCCACTTTCACTGCTGGTGACCATTTCCTCCTTACCGGCAAGATCCTTCTCTCACTCACTCCCAAACACATCTACGCGAAGCTTCAGCCTCCCATTATCCCCCCGAATTAGAATCTCCTCCTTCAACACTTAAACCTGAGATTCTAAAACACTACAACAAGCTATGGTGCTTGGTAACAACCCACGCTAACTCCCAAGAGCTTAGGCAGTACACTACACACACAGCTTAGGCAGGTGTGACCACACGTGACCACTGACCTCAATGGCGGTTGAGTACACCATGTAAAGTGTATTTTAGAATTATTTTTGAAATTTTTATAATATTAATATATTAATAATATTTATATAATATTATA
>NW_026472876.1:0-11273 GCF_026875155.1 Cherax quadricarinatus
CACTATCCTTGGAAGAATGGCAAGCTCTTAGCAGGGGACTATACCTGTGTGTCCACAAGGCGGGCCCCTATACCCACACGTTTTGGGGCGACAGGGGGCTGCGACCAAGGAGGGTACAAGATCACAAGTAAGGGACATTAGCCAACGTATCATTTTCCCTGGGATCAGCCCTTGGGGTCTGGGAAAAATCCACACGTTTCCTTAAAGAATTGGGTTCCAGACTCATCGACACCACCAGGGCCCCAAAGGGGCAGCCACTTTCATGTTCCGCGCCTCAGCGTTCGCCATCCAGAGGGGAAATGCTTGCTGCATACTTGGTTCACGTCCAGCCTCGGAGGAGGGAGGAAATTCATCATCTTTGATACATTGTGCCTTTGTATTCATGTTTATTTTTTTTTTCTGTAAATGTATTTTGTTTATTAATAAATGTTCACATAGAATATAAATATAGGGGTGGTTAGGAGAAGAAAATATTCAAACAGCTCCGGGAGAACCTTGAGTTTTCCCTGAGGTACGTTTATTGTCTTCTCTGAGGATGAGGGTCCCCATTCCAGCTATAGAGGTGGTACTTATTTAATAAAAAAAAAAAAAAAAAAAAAAAAAAAATATATATTATATATATATATATAAGTATATTTCGCCTGTTCTCGCAAATTCTTTTTATATATATATATATATAAAAATATATATATATATTTATATATATATATATATTAATATATATAAATATATATATATATATTTAATATATATAATATATATATATATATAATATATATATATCCCAAAACAACCACTCTGAAAGAATAGAGAAATTCCAAGCGTTTTCGTGACTCTCACATTATCAAGGAACTATGAAAGTAAAGCATCCAAGGAAGCTATAAAAGGGGGTCTGGCCAGCACCTCACTATCAGATCCCACAACGGTTAAACACCTGACGCGCGCCGACCCAACTTGGATAGGCAATAACTCATTGCCTTTTCTAGATGTTTTAATTATTAAGGGTAATAATGAATTCAAATTTTTAAAAATTTTCAGAAAAAACCCACAAATAAAATGTTCCTATGTCCACTATTATTCCTCGCATCAAGATAGAGTCAAACTGTCTTTTTCTCGTCAATGTTTTTGAGAGCTTTACGAATTTGTAGTCCTGAGTTCATAGATGAGGAAATATCCAAAATTTATGAAATAGGTAATGATTTAAAATACCCAAGAATGTAATTGATAAATTTTTTTAAAGTTGCTAGAAATACTTTTTACAATCCAAAAAGGGGGCAACCAGCCTTATTCAGCTAAAAAATTGTGGTTCTCCCTTACATGAAAACTTGGTTGATATGCCTTCTCTTCTTAAGACTTTTAATATTAAAGTTTGTATTCAAAAATCTTGATACAGTAAAAAAAACTTTTGATAAAGAATTCCCCCAAAATGCTGATGGATGTGTCTATAAGATTTTCCCTTTTAAAATTTGGGGATAAAGTTTATTACGGTCAAACTGGTAAAAATCTCGAACTAAGATTAAAACAACATAAATATAGCATTAGAATGGACAAGAATTCCAATGCTCTATTTATTCATGTAAGAGATTTTAATCATCCAATTGATTTTCAAAAAGTTGAGAAAAGAGTATCAAGCAAGTCCATGGTCGACAGGAATGTAATTGAATCTTGTTTCATAAAAGCAGTTTTGACAATAATATGAATATTTCCTTTGGTTTATAATAAATTAGTTTCCATTTAAAATTTAATTTAGAATTTGGGAAGAATTTAATAATACACGGAAACAAATAATTTTTAAATTTTCTTGGGTAGAATAGTTTGTGGGGTGGTTGTGCAAAAGGACCTATCCAAGTTGGGTCGGCGCGCGTCAGGTGTTTAACCGTTGTGGGATCTGATAGTGAGGTGCTGGCCAGACCCTTATATAGCTTCCTTGGATGCTTTACTTTCATAGTTCCTTGATAATGTGAGTAGTCACGAAAGCGCTTGGAATTTCTCTATTCTTTCAGAGTGGTTGTTTTGCATATTCTGAAATCACCTGTTTACTGTGATCTTATTGCATTTTTATATATATATATATTATATATATAATATATATATATATATATATATATATATATATATATATATATAATATATATGCAAGGAATTCGCAAGAGAGGCGAAATATAAACAAAAACTGATTTATCTGGCCGAAGGAGACTCGAACCTACGAACCTTGGAACAAGGTACGCGTGATATACCCAATCTCACCACACTGGACCAATACCTTGGCGTCCAGCTTGCGCTAACGTTTTGATCCAAGGCAGCAGGTGTAAGCCTTCTACCTGAAAGCTCTGCCTTGGATCAAAACGTCTAGCCAAGCTGGGCGCCAAGGTATTGGTCCAGGTGGTGAGATTGGTATAGCACTGCGTACCTTCTTCCAAGGTTCGTAGGTTCGAGTCTCCTTCAGCCATATATATATATATTATTAATATATTTAAAAAAAATATATATATATATATATATTCAGGAAAAATGTAAAAAAAGAAAGAAGGATGAAAGCTTTTGCGTGGTGGGCTCTCTAGATAGAGTCCGCCTGATGAAGTTTACCTCTGTAATATGTGGAGTAACTTAGTGAGCTGAGCTGGAGTCATCACTCACGCTCCCCGGCCTCTCCAAGTCTTACTCCAACTTTGCCAGACTTCTTTTCTCCCGTGATACGACCGTGTTTGGAATTTTTAAACCTTTGTCTTAAGTGAGAGAATGTCTGCAGTATAACTCGCCAGATGTGGTTTAAATAACTTCCTCCCCCTCGATGTGTTTCCTAACTTCCTCAAGCTGCCACAACTTGTAGCGGAGGGGATTTTTGTCTTGCTATATCAGTTAAATCATGTAGTTTTGTTTTCTCGGAATGTGAGAGGTTTAAGATGCGCTTTAACAAGAACCTCAGTCAAAACTGACACAAAGTAAATCATATGAGGAATTTTTTTTCCCAGACAGAATATTTTTAAAAGACATTTCAAAATTACACATGTCCAAAAAAGATTAAGAAGATCAAACGAAAATTAGGAGAAACATAATTTTCTACGAACACTTAACCCAAATTTCTTTCAAAAAATTTACTTTAAAAATGAAAGTAATATATATATATATATATATATATATATAATATATTTTTTATATAAATATATTATATATATAGGGCCTTTCTTATTACAATCTGAACATCATCAGGCGCTTGCACTGTTGAAATAGAGGATGCAATCCAAGCAAAACCCGTTCACAGTGAGCGTTTTTTGCTGGGATTTTATCCTCTTTTATGCAACATTGCAAGCGCCTGTGATGTGCTGATTGCAACATGAAAGACCTTAGAGCTACCCTTTCAGCTCCCCCCTTGGTTGCTATGCACACACAAAACAGACACCCAAAACACACACACACACACACACACACACACACACAACACAAAACACACACACACACACAGACAAAACACACACACACACACACATATATATTATATATATATATTTATATATATATTTTATATATTATATATATATATAATATATATATATATATATATATATATATATATATATGTAGATGGTTTGGTTCAGGGAACCGACAAGTTGAAAAAATTAGACACATTTTGCAACTCTTGGGAATATTTATTGGGGAAAAGTTTCGCCAAAACAGTGGCTTCATCAGTCCATACAAAGGAGAACTGTGAAGAACAGGAGTAGTTTGAGGTAATCAGTCCCTCAGCCTTGAGTCGATGTGGTCGGTCCATCAATCTTGAAAAGAATACAGCATATGTGCGGGGAAGTAGCTTATATACCGTAGGCAGGAGAGGTGCAGCAGTTGTAGGTGGTATCACTTTTATTCAATGGGGAAAAGTAGGTAAATACCCAAGGCTGAGGGACTGATTACCTCAAACTTTTTCCTGTTCTTCACCGTTCTCCTTTGCATGAACTGATGAACCCACTGTGTGGCGAAACGTTTCCTCAATAAAGTTTCCCCAAGTGTTACACATGTGTCTAATTTATCAACTTGTCGGTTCCCCTGAACCATCCACTACAAAATATATATTATATATATATATATTATATAAATTTTATTTATATATATATAATATTCTCCTAGGTAGTAGGTTGGTAGACAGCAACCGCCCAGGGAGGTACTACCGTCCTGCCAAGTGAGTGTAAAACGAAAGCCTGTAATTTTTTTTACATGATGGTAGGATTGCTGGTGTCCTTTTTTCTGTCTCATGAACATGCAAGTTTTCAGGTACGTCTTGCTACTTCTACTTACATTAGGTCCCCTACACATACATGTACAAGCACATATATACACACCCCTCGGGGTTTTCTTCTTTTTTTCTTTCTAGTTCTTATTCTTGTTTATTTCCTCTTATCTCCATGGGGAAGTGGAACAGAATTCTTCCTCCGTAAGCCATGCGTGTTGTAAGAGGCGACTAAAATGCCGGGAGCAAGGGCTAGTAACCTCTTCTCCTGTATATATTACTAAATGTAAAAGGAGAAACTTTCGTTTTTCCTTTTGGGCCACCCCGCCTCGGTGGGATACGGCCGGTGTGTTGAAAATATATATATTCTCATACAAGTGGTGTATCTCCACGTCGACTGTAAAGTCTGTTACCAGCAGCAAGGCGCTGTTTCCCCTGCTATTCCTTCATGCCATAGGGTGATATTCTTCGCAATGTTGCGATACTCAGGAGAAACATCGGTGACGGGAGAGGAAAACATCGTGCACAAGGGAGGAGGATAAAAGGAACAGTCGTTTTCAAGACAGACAATTGTTATGCAGATACCTTATGAAGGAAGATCAGATAGCTTATAATAGAAGATCAGATAGGTTATAAAGGAATAAAAGACTAGACCCGATCAAGGGTTTTAAAATGAGAAGACTCGATGCCTTAGGCATAAGTGAAACGAACCAGTAAGGAAAATACTGCGAGGAAATAGGAATCGGTTGGCGAGGTTACGGCCCAAAAATTCCAAGGAAGATGGAGTGGGGAAGGTGGAGGTGTCTGGAGTAGATGTGTCTGGAGTGGAGGTGTCTGGAGTGGAGGTGTCTGGAGTGGAGGGGTCTGGAGTGAAGGTGTCTGGAGAGATGTGTCTGTTAAGTAGAGGTGTCTGGAGTGGAGGTGTCTGGAAATGAAGGTGTCTGGAGTGAAGGGGTCTGGAGTAGAGGGGGTCTGGATGGAGGTGTCTGGAGGAAGGTGTCTGGAGTGAAGGTGTCTGGAGTGGAGGTGTCTGGAGTGAAGGTGTCTGGAGTAGAGGTGTCTGGAGTGGAGGTGTCTGGAGTGAAGGTGTCTGGAGTGAAGGTGTCTGGAGTAGAGGTGTCTGGAGTAGAGGTGTCTGGAGTGGAGGTGTCTGGAGTGAAGGTTTTCTGGAGTGAAGGTGTCTGGAGTGAAGGGGTTTTTGGAGTAGAGGTGTCTGGAGTGGAGGTGTCTGGAGTGAAGGTGTCTGGAGTAGAGGTGTCTGGAGTGGAGGTGTCTGGAGTGAAGGTGTCTGGAGTGAAGGTGTCTGGAGTTTGAGGTGTCTGGAAATAGATGTGTCTGGAGTGAAGGTGTCTGCAGTGGAGGTGTCTGGAGTAGAGGTGTCTGGAGTGAAGGTGTCTGCAGTGGAGGTGTCTGGAGTAGAGGTGTCTGGAGTGAAGGTGTCTGCAGTGGAGGTGTCTGGAGTAGAGGTGTCTGTAGTAGAGGTATCTGGAGTGAAGGTGTCTGCAGTGGAGGTGTCTGGGTGGAGGTGTCTGGATGGAAGGTTGTCTGCAGTGGAGGTGTCTGGAGTGGAGGTTTTCGGAGTGAAGGTGTCTGGAGTAGAGGTGTCTGAGTGAAGGTGTCTGGAGTGAAGGTGTCTGTAGTTTGAGGTCTGGGGTGGAGGTGTCTGTAGTAGAGGTGGGCTGGAGTTGGAGGGGTCTGGAGTGGAGGTGTCTGGAGTAGAGGTGTCTGGAGTGAAGGTGTCTGGAGTGAAGTGTCTGTAGTAGAGGTGTCTGGAGTGGAGGTGTCTGTAGTAGAGGTGTCTGGAAATGGAGGTGTCTGGAGTGGAGGTGTCTGGGGTAGAGGTGTCTGGAGTGGAGGTGTCCCGCAGTGGAGGTGTCTGGAGTGGAGGTGTCTGGAGTGAAGGTGTCTGTAGTAGAGGGGTCTGGAGTTTGGAGGTGTCTGTAGTAGAGGTGTCTGGAGTGGAGGTGTCTGGAGTGGGTGTCTGGAGTAGAGGTGTCTGGAGTGAAGGTGTCTGGAGTGGAGGTGTCTGGAGTACAGGTGTCTGGAGTGGAGGTGTCTGTAGTAGAGGTGTCTGGAGTGGAGGTGTCTGGAGTGGAGGTGTCTGGAGTAAGAGGTGTCTGGAGTGAAGGTTTTCTGTAGTAGAGGTTCTGGAGTGGAGGTGTCGGTAGTAGAGGGGGTCTGGAGTGGAGGTGTCTGGAGGGAGTCTGGAGTAGAGGTTTTCTGGAGTGAAGGGTCTGGAGTAGAGGTTCGGATGTGGAGGTTCTGGAGTGAAGGTGTCTGCAGTGGAGGTGTCTGGAAATAGAGGTGTCTGTAGTAGAGGTGTCTGGAGTGAAGGGTCTGCAGTGGAGGTGTCTGGAGTGGAGGTGTCTGGAGTGAAGGTGTCTGCAGTGGAGGTGTCTGGAGTGGAGGTGTCTGGAGTGGAGGTGTCTGTAGTACAGGTGTCTGGAGTGGAGGTGTCTGGAGTGGAGGTGTCTGGAGTGGAGGTGTCTGGAGTGAAGGTTTTCTGGAGTGAAGGTGTCTGCAGTGGAGGGGTCTGGAGTAGAGGGGTCTGTAGTAGAGGTGTCTGGAGTGAAGGGTCTGGAGTAGAGGTGTCTGGAGTGGAGGTGTCTGGAGTGAAGGTGTCTGCAGTGGAGGTGTCTGGAGTAGAGGTGTCTGTAGTAGAGGTGTCTGGAGTGAAGGTGTCTGCAGTGGAGGTGTCTGGAGTGGAGGTTTTTGGAGTTTAAGGTGTCTGCATGGAGGTGTCTGGAGTGGAGGTGTCTGGAGTGGGGTGTCTGTAGTACAGGTGTCTGGAGTGGAGGTGTCTGGAGTGGAGGTGTTTGGAGTGGAGGTGTCTGGAGTGGAGGTGTCTGTAGTACAGGTATCTGGAGTGGAGGTGTCTGGAGTGGAGGTGTCTGGAGTGGATGTGTCTGGAGTGGAGGAATCTGGAGTGGAGGTGTCTGGAGTGGAGGTGTCTACAGTGGAGGTGTCTGGAGTAGAGGTGTCTGGAGTAGAGGTGTCTGTAGTAGAGGTGTCTGGAGTGAAGGTGTCTGCAGTGGAGGTGTCTGGAGTGGAGGTGTCTGGAGTGGAGGTGTCTGTAGTACAGGTGTCTGGAGTGGAGGTGTCTGGAGTGGAGGTGTCTGGAGTGGAGGTGTCTAGAGTGAAGGTGTCTGGAGTGGTGCTGGAAATGGAGGTGTCTGGACTGGAGGTGTCTGGAGTGGAGGTGTTTGGAGTGGAGGTGTCTGGAGTGGAGGTGTCTGAAGTGGAGGTGTCTGGAGTTGAGGAATCTGGAGTGGAGGTGTCTGGAGTGGAGGTGTCTAGAGTGGAGGTGTCTGGAGTAGTGTCTGGAGTGGAGGTGTCTGGACTGGAGATGTCTGGAGTGGAGGTGTTTGGAATGGGGGTGTCTGGGGTGGAGGTGTCTATAGTGGAGGTGTCTGGAGTGGGTGTCTGGAGTGGAGGTGTCTGGAGTGGAGGTGTCTGGAGTGGAGGTGTCTAGGTTGGAGTTGTCTGGAGGAGAATTGTCAGGAGTGGAGGTGTCTGGAGTGGAAGTGTCTAGAGTGGAGGTGTCTGCAGTAGAGGTGTCTAGAGTGGAGGTGTATGGAGTGGAGGAGTCTGGTGTGGAGGTATCTGCGGTGGAGGTGTCTGGGGTTGAGGTGTCTGGGGTGGAGGAGACAGAGTGTGACTGTGACCGCATGTGAGAGAAGCCATGTTTGTAAGTATTTGGAATATGTGATTGTATACTCACCTATTTGTGGTTGCAGGGGTCGAGTCATAGCTCCTGGCCCCGCCTCTTCACTGATTGCTATTAGGTCCTGTCTCTATCTGCTCCATGAGCTTTATCAAACCTCGTCTTAAAACTATGTATGGTTCCTTCCTCCACTAGGTCACTTTCTAGGCTATTCCACTTCCTGACAACTCTATGACTGAAGAAATACTTCCTAATATCCCTTTGACTCACAGGAGTCTTCAACTTTTAATTGTGACCCCTTGTTTCTGCGTCCCATCTCTGGAACATCCAGTCTTTGTCCACTTTGTCAATTCATCGCAGTATTTTTTATGTCGTTATCGTGTCTCCCCTGACCCTCTTGTCCTTCAATGTCGTCAGGCCGATTTCCCTTAACCTTTCTTCGTAGGACAATCCCATTAGCTCTGGAACTATTCTTGTTGCAAACTTTTGCACTTTCTCTAATTTCTTGTCGTGCTTGACCAGGTGAAGAATATAGCAAATAATGTTATAGCTGAAACAATCCCCGGAGGTAGTGCAGATGAAAGGTCACACACACATGAGCTACTAATTTTCTGCGAAAAACACACCTTAAAAACAGCAGATAGTGGAGCCAACAAGACTAGAAAACACACTTGACCTTATCTTCACAAATAATGAGGACCTGATAAGAGACATAAGAATATCAAAAACAACTAATTCCGATCACAATCTAATCGAAGTCCAGACGTACATGCATAGGGGTCCTGAACAGCAGAATGCATGTACTGTGAAGGTGCTTCACAAAAATACAATTTCAACAACAAGAACATCAACTGGGACCCGGTAAACCATGTCCTAAACGAAACATATTGGAAGATGTCTTAAAAAGACATGGATCCAAACCAGTGCCTTGAAAGGATCAACTTCCTGGTAGCCGAAGCATGTTCTAGGCATATTCCCCTAAGAAAAAGAAAAAGAGCAGGAGAAAAACTGGAGAGAAAAAAGACGCTCCCTCTACAGAAGACGACGAAGAGTCACTGAGCTCCTCAGAGTGCTAGAATATCTGATACACGAAAGGAGGCGCTGACCAGGGAAGTGGAAACTATCGAACTTAAGCTAAATGACTCTTACAGGAACCAGGAGAGGCAGGAGGAGCTTAAGCTATTAGTAAAAATTGAAAGAAATTCAAAAATTTTTCTTTTCATATGCCAAAAACAAGGCAAATACACATCTAGTATCGGGCCCTTACTCAGACAGGATGGGCCCTTACACCAGATGACAAAAAGGGAAAAATGAGTGAAATATTGAAATCCCAGTACGACTCTGTGTTTAGTGAACCATAATCGGTCTGAGGATCGACGCCCCAAATAAATTCTTCTTTAATGAGCCTCAAAACCCCAAATAAATGTATGCCAGATTTCCGACATTAAACCCTAACTACCGATAGATTTCGAAAAAGCCCATTGACAACATGCCTATGAAACTCAGCACCGGGCCCAGACTGTGGAACTCTGTTTTCATTAAAAAACTGCAAGAAACCCCTCTCGCGTGCCCTAAGTACACTATGGAGGAGGAGCTTGGACATGGGTGAAATTCCACAGTCATTTTAAAACAACGGATATAGCCCCACTCCATAAAGGTGGCAGCAAAGCATTAGCTAAGAACTATAGACCAATAGCTCTGGACGTCCCACATCATAAAATCTTTGAAAGGTGCTAAGAAGAGGGATTGCAATCACCTGGATTCCCTAAATTTTGCACAATCAGGGCAAATGGGTTCAGGGCGGGTTTCGATTCCGGCCTCTCACAACTACTGATCACTTTTGAATGGCCTTGGATGCATGAAGAAAATCAAAATTTGCAGATGAAATATACAAGACTTTGAAAAGCATTTGAAAATGCGATCATGGCGTAATAGCCCTAAAATACGTGCTAAGGAATAACTGGGAAGTGGGGAGATGGATCTTCAACTTCCTAACAAATCGAACAAAAAAGAGTAGTGGTCAACAGATTTAAAATCGGAGGCTGCCATAGTGAAGAGCTCTGTTCCACAAGGCACAGTACTCGCCCCCCATCTTATTCCTTATCCTCATATCAGACATAAACAGAGATATTTCACCACAGCACCGTATCATCCTTTTGCGGATGATACTAGGGTCTGCATGAGGGCTGTCATCTGCTGAGGACGCGGTTAACCTCCAAGAAGATATAAACAAAGTTTTCCAATGGGCAACGGTAAAAAAATATAATGTTCAATGAGGACAAATTCCAACTACTCCCCTTATGGAAAACTGGAGGAGATAAAAACTAGAACAGAGTATCTACTGACTCCGGCCATACAATAGAGTGGAAAACTAATGTAAGGGACCTGGGAGTAGTAATGTCTGAGGATCTCACTTTCAAGGATCACAACAGTGCCACGATCGCACGTGCAAAGAAAATGATAGGATGGATAATGAGAACTTTCAAAACGAGAGATGCCAAGCCCCTGATGATCCTTTTCAAATCACTTGTTCTCTCTAGGCTGGAATACTGCTGTACATTAACATCTCCATTCAAAGCAAAGGGGAAATCGCCGATCTAGAGGTGTACAGAGATCCCCTTTTCTGCACGTTTAAGTTCTGTCAAGCACCTTAACTACTGGGAACGCTTGGAAGCACTTGACTTGGTACTCGTTGGAACGCAGGAGGGAGAGATATATCATAATCTACACTTGGAAAATCTTGGAAGGGAAAGTTCCAAATCTGCACACAGAAATCACTCCCTACGAACGTAAAAGACTGGGCAGCGATGCAAAATTGCCCCCAATAAAAAGTAGGGGCGCCATTGGTACACTAAGAGAAAACACCAAAAGTGTCCGGGGCCCAAAACTGTTCAACAGCCTCCCATCAAGCATTAGGGGAATTGCCAATAAACCCCTGGCTGCCTTCAAGAGAGAGCTGGACAGATACCTAAAGTCAGTGCCGGATCAGCCGGGCTGTGGCTCGTACGTTGGACTGCGTGCGGCCAGCAGTAACAGCCTAGTTGATCAGGGCCCCGATCCATCGGGAGGCCTGGTCATGGACCGGGCCGCGGGGGCGTTGATCCCCGGAATAACCTCCAGGTAACCTCCAGGTAACCAGGTGGGTTCCAAACTGGTGCTGCATACTCCAATATGGACTGATGAAGCCACTGTGTGGCGAAAGGTTTCCTCAATAAAGATGCCCAAGACTTTCCACATTTTGTCTAATTTTATCAACGTGTCGGTTCTCTGAACCATTCATCTACAATCCTGTCAAACACTGCAACTTCTTGGGATCTTAATACTTGGGAATTCTTCGCTTGCCTAACCCTTGGGCAAGACCTTTTTTTAAATATGGGACCCACATTT
>NW_026472877.1:0-10723 GCF_026875155.1 Cherax quadricarinatus
GTAAAATACTAAGAAACCTCCCCCTCGCCCCCAGACGCCCCATTTCAATAAGGGGGAACACACACACACACAACACCCCACACACACACACACAAACACACAAACACCCACACACACACACACAGACCTACGCACACAACACACACACAACCCCCACACACACACACGCATACACACACACACAAGCTCCCAAAAGACATCATATTAAAACATCATATTAAAACATGGATCGGTGAATGGAAATCGATTGACCATTGCCATAACCCAGAACCATTCACTCAGGAAAGACTCTGTCGATCGCAGAAGCTATCCCTTTGGGTTTCCTGTCCCATGCAACGTCTATAATATCTTTTCATACTGAAACCCCCTGTGAACTTGAAGGAATATGAACGTCTAGTCTCGAGGACATCTGGCTTCGTCTTCATCTTAGGACATGATGCAAATGTTTTTTTCACATACACCACTGTAGCAGCCACTATCACCGCACTTCCTTACTACATTCATCCCCAATTATCATAAACTCACCTCCGGAAGCCAACCCCTTACCGTCCTTCCCCGGCACCAACCGTAGCAGTCGGGGCGACCGTCAATCCCGATAACTCTCCGGAAAAAAAGAGTAACCCACTGGCCCCCAATAAGCTCCTATTCCTACCCACCGCCCTGTAAAAACCCCGCTAAAGCCTTGATTCTGACATTACCCCCCCCTCTCATTCTCCAGGAAAACATACAAAAAATCAACCATTATATACCTTAACGTCCTCGCTACCTCACGAGACACTCCTCCCACGTCTAAAAGTAAAGCCCTGAGGACCCCCCTCCTCCCAGTAACCCAAAAACCCCCCTTAACCACACCCGTACATTTTCCAAAAAAGGACAAAAATACACCACAAGGAAGGCATTTTCCACGTCACCACATTGCGCACATGACCCCTCACTCACATGCTCATCTGCCTCAACACCTCTTTTGACGCCAATGTACCCATAAGGAATCTGTACACCACTTCTCGCACCCTTGCAGGAATTTTTTAGCTTTCGAAATTCCTCCCATATTACCTCCCATTCATATGTGGGGAAGACAGCCACCCCTTGCAGCGTCTCCCGACGATACTCAACTCCCACCAGCCTCCCTTTTGCGCCCAAACGCCGCACATCTTCGAACCCTTAACATATACCGCAACATATCCTCACACACTTCCAGGCTCCTCCCACTCCACCAACAACGAGCGTCCCTCATCACCTTTACCCACACGCCCCCCTGCCCCCCCCCTCCTCTGAGGAATCGCATCTTGACATAAATTGCCCTCACCCTGGGCCCCAATGCCAACAAACCCCAAACCCCCCCGACGCTCCCAATCATTACTAACGTCACGTCCCAACCCCGCCTTCCATAACCCCATATGTACCTTAACGCCCTCCTTGGATGTCTATTTCATCACAATCCCTCAAGGGATATACTGCCGCCACCACCCAAACCTTACTGTATACCAACGAATTCACGACCACTGCCCTTTGATGCAACGTAACATCTCTGGCCCGAAGGGCCCACGTAGCCTACCTACCGCCCTGTCCCTAACCGCCTCTGAATTAACCCTTCTACTGTCCTGCCTATCTGCTGTGTACCAAATCCCACAAATCTTGATTCGTTCCACGACATTCCATCCAAACCCCTGACCCAATCTCCCCTACTCCAGTGCCCATCTTCTAACAACATTGATTGCTTTTGTTCACCCTCATTCTCGTTACGGCCCCAAAATTATCGATGACTCTACCCACCTTTGAAAAATCCTCCTTTTCCACTAAGTAAGACGTCGTATCATCACATAACCCCACAAACCCCCCCCCCCTTCTTTCCCCTTCAGCACCCTCCCCACACAACTCTCGGTCTACAAGCTCATAAAATGGATTCTGTACACAAGCAAATAAAAAGCTGTGAAGCGGCAACCCTGCTGCAAACCCCTCTCCATACGAATCTCACAACCTAACCGACCGTTCACCTGCACCCGCATCTTCGCTCCCACATACAGTGGGATCCACCCACCCTTTCCGCCTTGGCGCCAAAACCCAAATCACTCAAGCACTCACGCAAAACACCCTGTCCACACAATCATACGCATTTCCCATCCACACCTAGAACCCCCCTCCCTCCACAGCCCTCTAAGAAATCCCTTATGCGCCCGTGCCTTCCCGCATACTCCTCCTGGAATTCCAAACTGGAACCGCAGGGGTAAGAGCGATCCCAGAACCGCCTTCATTCTATTCCCTAAAATCTTTGCGAACACCTTATAAGTCCGCACACAAATTAAGGAAATCGCCCGGAAAGCCTCAGCGCAAAGCGCCCCTTCCTTCTTCGGTACTAATACTACTGCCCGTACATTGTGACCCCCCCATGCTCTGTCCATCTAGCATATTGTTCAAAACCCCAACAAAACAATGCCGCATGCACCCCCCAAAGAGCCCTATAAAAATCGATAGGCAAACCGTCAATCCCTGGCCCTTACCCGTGCTCATGCCGAAGACAGCATCTACCACCTCAGCCTCACTGATATCAGCCCCCAACCCCCCCCCATCCTTTTCTCCTATAGCATTATGAACCCCCCTACCGAAAGACTCCTGCGAAAGGTTGCCTTGCCCTCTCAACTCTCTCCATTTTCCCCTGAACCATTCATCGGCATAAACGCTCATACTCTCAGTGGAGACAGGACTGCACCTTCCGGGTAATCCCCACCCCCGCACTAGTCACTAACTGCAATAACGTGGTACTCTCCTAGTTCCTAAACTTACGCAAAATATACCAGGGGTTTATTCCCACAACGTGTCAACCATGATGAACGTACCGCATCAAAACGTTCGTTATGAATCTCCTCAATCCTACCTCGAAGTTTTTGCGATCTTTTTCCGCCCCTAACACTCAACACCAAACGTCTTGGTCCTCCTCTCCAACTTGCCTCAACTCACAAGGGCGTCATTCGTCGTCAACCTTTGGGACGACGGACGGAGCGAGTTGCCCTCTGCTGTCAGCGGTAAATTTGGTTTTCAAAATGCGCAGCGGCAAGAAGAAGGGTAACACTGTCGATTGAAGTGGTGCGTGGGGCGTGCTTTGCCCACTTGGGCTCAAGTTTTATTATGCCATCATCAGGGACACATACGGCATTGCCAACGAAGAGCGTATGGGTACCCTTGGGGGATTAGATTTTGTGAATTTCTCAAGCAATGTATATGAGGACATATCGCCAGGTTCAAGATCTTTGTGTACCGTGAATCCTGCAGTGACGGAAAGGGCACATGAGTGTCCCGCATATACGTGGGTGAAGATAAAAAATGTACCCTTTGAGGAAATGAGCAGACCTACGTGCCGTCTTCGGGAAGTTGGGACTTTCATATGGGGGACATTGGGAAAAGGGAGGAAGGATCATTTCTGGGATGCCGGAAGGAAGTTTTCCTTAAAAAGACATGAGGCACTTTTCCCTTTCTATATTTTCCAGAAGACTTCAGACCAATTTAATGGTGACTACGCAGGGCAACAACGTACCTGTCGATTATGTGGTGCTATGATCACATTGCTGCGCAGTGTGTAACAAAAAGGGTACACGGCGAAGGGGCAGCTAAGAGGCATCAGAGGCCCCTTGGGGCTTGGTTTGGGCAACGACCAGTCGGTTTCCTGACAAGGCTTGGAGTGGGGAAAGTCGGGGGAGGCCTTGAGGGAGGAAGAGTGTGTAACCTTCGAGAGAGCATGCATTTGCCGGCAGGCACCGGCGACAAAGATGGTGCCACTGGTGGGACAGGCCGTGGAGGCTACCATTGATTCGTCCCACGCCCTGTTAGGGACCCAGGAGAGGTCACAGTTTGGGGGGCTTGTGGGTGCCCTGGACTGCTGGGGTTCCAGGGGTGGAAGGGGGGGAGGCATTCAGAGCCCCAGGTTGAGGCTGGGTTGCAATTTGGCACAGGTGGGGGAGTGAAAGGGAGGCTTCCGGGTGGAGGCGGAGAAAGGCTCGAGTGTCACGGAAAGAGCGGCTCCCGGACGTGGACGATTTGGATTGCTCACTCCGCACAGCGTTCGGCAAAAAGTTTGGCTAAGTGGTTGAGAAAGGACCTGGGGGTCAAGGGGCAAGGGCATTGTGAAAGCAGATCACAGAATGGTGTTTGAAGATAGGGCGAAATAAAGGGGAAGGGGGATAAAGGTGGTGAAATACGTAAAGGAAAACCCATTGACAATTCAAGAGTCTCCTAATGTTTAATGGTCTGAAAATTTCTAGGAAGTGTGAAAGGTTTCATGAGATGCTATTAGGTATGGTGAGATGTAGTGTTTGGCAAGGCAAAACCCACACGGTTGTATTTGATGATGAGGGGGTAATGTATATGCGGCACCCAACGAGATAAAAGGGGAGGAGTGGCTATTTGGTGAGGGGCTGCCGGGTTCTGTACATCATTGTGAGGAGGGGGGTGAGGGGAGGGTTATAAGAGTGGATGGGACATGGGGAAGAGATAAGATGTCTTTTGTGTGTGTTTTGGTCCGGCGGAGGGGGACAGTCGAGTGAAGAATGATTTTTGTACGAAAAAGTGTTGGTGTATCACTTAAGTTCCCTTCCAGCATTAGCTGTGTGGGAGGGGACTGGAATTGCGTTATACGCCGCAAGGATGTGGAACCTAGGGGAGCAGGAATTGTTCTGGCGTTCTGAGGGACCTGTTAACAGGGGTGGGGTTGGTGGATGAAAGGGGGGGGCGGCGGGGGAGGTGCAGCACACCTTTGTGAGGCGGGGGTATGCTGCACGGCTGGACAGGATATACGTGCCCAAGGAAAGCTGTGGTGCGGAGTGTAAGGGTTTTGGATGTCTTTTTTTCTGATCATAGAGGTGTTTTGGTGGATTGGGATGGGAGGGTCGGCCGAACAGGTATAAGAGTTTTTGGAATTGAATGTTCGGTTGCTTCAAGATGTTGAGGGGAGGGTCCTATTTGCACAATGGTGGAAAGGCTTATGGGAAGGGATGGAAGTCAATGGGGATGTGTTGAGATGGTGGGATGTGACGGCGAAGACGAGGATTCGAGAGTTCTATTTTCCGACAGGGAAGGCACGAGAATCAGTTGGCTTATGGGCTTATTAGGTATCTTGAGGGGCAGTTAAGGGAGTATTATGAGAGGGAAGGGGGGGATGGAGGAGCCCCTGTGGCTGACATACAAGGAGTGAAGGAACGCCTAATGGAAGTGCAAAATGAGGGGTTTTATGCGGCAAGGGTTTTAGGGGGGTTGGAGGAAGTCATGTGGGGTGATAGACCATCGGCGTGTGTCCTGCGGGCAGGGGCGCGGCGCGTTGTAATGGAAATGGTGGGTTTTTTGAGAGTTCTTGAGGACATCGAGGGGTATAGGGAGGGACAAGACTTGGTGACAACGGGGGGGAAATGGGAGGGTTGTTGATTCTTGGCTTAGTGCACATATGGGAGTGTGGGTGTGAGAGAGGGGCTTTAAAGAGACAGGGGGATGGGTGTGGAGTGTGCTGGACAGGGACGACAGGGAACAGTTTACAGGGGCCTATTGTGGAGGACGAGGTGTGGACGCTTTAATGAGTATGAGCAGGGGTAAGGCACCGGGGATAGATGGGCTGCCTGCGGAGTTTTACATACAGGCTTTGGGGGAGTATTAAAAGATTTTTTGGTGCCAATTATTTTAATATCATAAAGAGAGGGGGTGCGTTGGGACCTTTGCAGGCGACAGCACTAGTAGTTTTGGTGCCAAAGGGTGAAAGTCAGTGCACAGTGAGAGATTACCGGATGATATCATCATGTGTGCAGACTAACAAACTTTTTGCAAAAAATTTGGGAAAATCGTATAAAAAAGGTCATTGGAAAGTAATAGTGAGGGGGTCAATATGGGATTCCGGGGAGATCAATGTATGAGGGGCATGGGTTATTAGAAGGTTTATTGAGGGTCCACAAAAGGGGGAACGTGGGGTATTGGCGTTGGGTTGGAGAACGGCCATATGACAGTGTTTGAGAGGGAGGCTCTGTGGAGAATCAGGAGTGGCAGGGTTCGGGAGGACATTGTGAATTGGGCACGTTTCTTTATATCGGGGAGCTGGGATGTGTGTACAGATAAATGGGAGGGTGGGGTTGCATGTGAAAATGGGCAGGGGATTGAGGCAAGGTTGCCCGTTGTCACAAATATTATTTGCATGTTTACAGAATCCGTTTTATAGGGCAGTGGGAAAAGTGCATACAGGAGGGGGTAAGGGAGGACATACGAGGTGGGAGTTCCAGTATCATAGGTTATGTTGATGGGCACAACTGTCTAGTGAGTGGGGGATTGGAGGGTCTGGAAGGAGTTATAGATGTTTTTGGGGTGGCAACAGGTATGGGGAGTGAATGTGCATAAATCAAAGCCATGATATTGGGTGAATGGGATGGGCAGAGGGCGGGGGTGGGGGGGGTGAGGTGGAGTGTCGTGGACCGGGTGAAAATTTGGGAGTTGTGTATATGGGTAATGCTCAGATGGCGAGGGGGGAAAAATTCAAAGGGTGTGGTAGATAGGGTATTGGGGGAAAATTGTCAGGATGAGGCCGACCATCTTACGCTACCACCAGGGGGGTCATTGTGGTCAATGTGCTTTTGTACAGTAAAATATGCATGTGGCAGCTTTGTACCCTTTGGTGTATGGGGGTGTCCGGAGATTGTTTGAGCAGAGTTTTTCCGTTTTATTCTGGGGTTCAGGATGCGATTGGTTGAAAAGAAGAGGTGGTAACACTTTCCCGGGGGCCTTGGGAGGGCTGGGGGTTAATTCATTTGGAAAGAAGGTTGAAGTGTGTATATGTGAAACATGGGGTTGCTTTAAGGGCTCGGGGGGAAGGGAGTGGAGGGTTGGGGATGGGTGCGGGAAAATCTTCGGAGATGGTGGAAGGGACAAGATTTGAGAGATGGTGAGGAGTTGTTGCGTCTATTGATGATGGTCAGAGAGCCGGGGAAACATGCGGGTAGGGTCCATGAAGAGGAAGATATGGCCTAGGGTGGTAGTGGGGAACGGAAGGAGTGTACCCCATGTACGCATGGGAAGCATTTGGGGCCGTTAAAAGGGTTACGCATCCGGCCACGCGTGAGGGAGGTAATGTATAGGTTTCTTCACGGAATATTGCCCCTCTGGGGTTTTTACGAAATAGGCGAATAAGGGAGGGTGGGATGTGTCAGGTTTGTGGGGTAGATGAATCAGCTTTTCATGTAGTTTATTTTTGTGAAAGCTAGGGATTGTGCGGGGAAAGGTTAGGGAAAGTAATCCGGTATGTGGGGGGGAAAGGGTTGTCGGTTTTGGAGCTTTAGTTTAGATGTAGGTGGGGTTGGGGTAAAGGTTCAAAGGGCAGTGGCTTACTTAATGGTTGATTTTGTGTATATATCATGGGCAATGAGAGACAAAGGGGCGGAGGAAACCGTAGGATGGCCATAGCAGCATCCTTTATAGAACAAAGTGTCGCAACAGGGGAAAAATATAGTAGAAGGTGGGAGAGGGATTTCTCGGAGGGCTACAGGGACTTTCTTTTTAGGGATTTATGGTCTTTAAAAAGCGGTCAGGGGAATGAACGGGCTGGCCTTCCCATGGGGGGGGGTGTTGCAGAGGGCGATTGTGTGAGTGTGTGTGGAAAATTGTGTGAGGAAGGATGTTGAGGTGATATTCAATGTGGTATTCAATGTAATGTCCCTTGGTGTTATTGTGAACACCGATGATTATAATTTATCTAAGGATTCCTTCATGTTTTGTAAGGATTTTACATAAGCATGTTAGTATAAAGCATATTTTAACGTGTAATATAACATGTCTACCTATATATGAGCAATGTAACTTGTCATAATAATGAGGGTTTTTATACCCGTTTTTTAACTATTGGAACGTTTTTGGTATTGCTATAAGTAAGATCTTGCCTGGGGTGTTTTTGCTTATATATTGTTACAGAGGTTTTTTTTTCACATTTTCATTATAAATGTCAAGTGAATGAGTTTTTGATTTGTGAATAGCCAGGTGAAACTGGTCAGTTTTTCACTTGGGGGGGGGGTAGGAGTGTAAGTAATCTCTGCAATAGCAGGTCATGTGATACACATGTCATATTATTTTAGATGTCTAATGTTGTCCATTCTCTGTAGGATGTGATGTATAGATTATCTCCGACAGTGTAAATAATCTGTCTGCTGGAGGGAATAATGTGTAAATTTATTTATTATTGTGGTAGGTTTTAGTGTTGTAGCGTGTTTTTAGGGTGATAATTTATAAGACGCTAATTACTATCAAGGACTGTTGGTGGTTGAGTGGTGACGGCAGACACAGTTAAATAGGCATGGGGGGGGGGGGGTTGAGTGTGCACGATATTAATTATTCCATAGGGTATATGAGGGTAGGGTGGATTGTGTTCTAGGGGGGATGTAGCCATCAGTTCAGACATTCCGTTTAGCTGGCTGGATTGTGTTTTTATATATTTTTGTCATTGAAGTTTTTAATGCTTTTACAAATGTGTATGTATAAAGAGATTTGTCACTGTTATCTAAGGTGAAAGTGGCACTTTTCATGGGGGGGAGTGTAAGCTTTACTGGGTGGGTTGTATATGTATGTATGTGTGGGGTTTTGTGTTTTATGTATATGTGTATATGTATATAATGTGTATATATATATTTATATTTTATATATGTATATATGTATATATATGGTGTGTGTGTATATGTATAATATATATATGTATATGTATGTATGACCACCTTTTTATGTGAAGCATAGTACGTACAAGAGGTGTTTGATTTGAGTGCAGCAGCCATTCTGTCATTAAAATATGTGCTTCTTCAGTACTGTGTAGTCACAGTTGATTATTGTTCACTGCCTGTATCTTGTTACATATTGATTATGTACCCATATATTTTGTACCTGAGTTTTAAATAAAATATAAAAAAAAAAATACTACTATGCCGTACATTGTGACTCACCCATCGCTCTGTCCATCTAGCATATTGTTCAAAACCCCAACAAAACAATGCCGCATGCACCCCCCAATGAGCCCTATAAAAATCGATAGGCAAACCGTCAATCCCTGGCGCCTTACCCGTGTTCATGCCGAAGACAGCATCTACCACCTCAGCCTCACTGATATCAGCCTCCAACCCCCCCCCCCTATCCTTTTTCCTATAGCATTATGAAACCCCCCTACCGAAAGACTCCTGCGAGGTGCCTTGCCTCTCACACTCTCTCCATTTTCCCCTGAACCATTCATCGGCATAAACGCTCATACTCTCAGTGGAGACGAGGACTGCACCTTCCGGGTAATCCCCCACCCCCGCACTAGTCACTAACTGCAATAACGTGGTCACTCTCCTACGTTCCCTAAGCTTACGCAAAATATACCCAGTCGGTTTATCTCCCTACAACAACGTCGTCCAACCATGAATGAAACGTACCGCATCAAAACGTTCGTTATGAATCTCCTCAATCCTACCTCGAAGTAGTGCGATTCTCTTCCGCCGCCTCAACACTCCAACTACCAAACGTTCTTGCGTCCTCCTCTCCCAACTCTGGGCCTCAACTCACAAGGGCGCTGCTCCACAGCCGACATGCCAGGTGCCCTGGTAGGCTGTCTCCAAGACACTGTGCTGCCATATGATCGTAGGAGCTACATAAGCGACAGGTCCTTCTCTGTCCGGCATAAGCGCACGTAGACCTGAGTCCTGCAACCCACTAGCGTGACGTAGGATGGTATAGGCCTAGCAAAAGTCATTTTGAGGGTATAAGAACCCCCGGTAGTCCCTCGTATGGCCCATACGAGGGAGTCAGAGAAGAGTCAGAGAAGCCCCTCGATTAATTTTCACGAATACCCTGGACATTCCCATTTAAAGCTACACCATATACTTCATCGTTGGGGACACCATAGACGTCTCTGATGATGGCAGGTAGCAAGGTATTCATTGTTTCGCCACTGAGCGTGCCAAGTACCTGCTGAATACAAAACAGTGTTGATCCCTCTGACCCACTCGAACCGCCATCTTGTCTTCCAGTTGCAAAAGGTCACCACCAGGGCAGGTGTAGCTACCAGGCGTGTGTCCTCTCTCCCCGGAAGGTCGAGAGACGAATGAGTTTTATGGTAGTTGACGGAGATTTTTTGGCTTAAAATGATTACTCGTATTTTTACAAACTTTCCGGAAGAAACTGTGCTAAGAACTATCCATTAGAAACACCAAGAGAATAAATTGCAAACTTAATCTGGACACAAAAGGGTCCGAAAAATGGACTCCATATACTAAACTCCTAAGTAAATAAAAAAAATATAGCCAACACCGCCTCCTTTGAACGGAGAATGAAGACACTAGATATATTCTAAACCCAGCGCGGGTTGTATGAGAAGTAGGCATTATTAGTGGAGGTAAAAACCCTCGCGCCATGACGTTAACAGATCGGATCCTTAGCTTGAGCGGAGTGGATCGTCTCTCTGGCACGCCAACCCTGCGCCTCCTCTGCTCTTATGTTTCACCCTGCGGCACGCACACCTCCTTCATAACCTCGATATGCTACACCTGCTCAAGGGGGTTATACTCTTTCTGTTTACCCGTCTACACTTATCTTACTTTAGTTCCTGGAGAATTTGAGGATGAAACAATTACTTTGATATATTACTTTGGTTATATGAGTCTGTTTGAAAATTTCTGGGGCACTTATTGGAGTTTTTAAATATTCAGCCTTTATACATGAGATGGAAAATTTATTGATATTTTTTTTT
>NW_026472878.1:0-11620 GCF_026875155.1 Cherax quadricarinatus
GCCCGGGGGAAAACCCAGGGAGGGCAAGATAGCCCAGGGGGGGCAGATGACCCAGGGAGGGCAAGATAGACCCAGGGGGAAAAAGACCCGGGAGGGAAGAAGGCCAGGGGGGGGAAAGGAAGAACCAGGGGAGGCAAGATACCCAGGGGGGAAATGACAGTGGGGGAAGAGGCCCGAGGGGCAAGTGCCAGGGAGGGAAGATAGACAGGGGAGGGCAAGATAGGCCCAGGAGGAGCAAGATAGGCCGGGGGCAGATAGACCCAGGGGAGGGCAAGATAGCCCAGGGGGCAAGATAGACCAGGGGAGGCAAGATAGGCCCAGGGGGGCAAGATAGACCAGGGGGGCAAGATAGCCAGGAGGGCAGATAGACCAGGGGAAAGGGGCAAGTGACCAGGAGGGCAAGATAGACAGGGAGGGCAAGATAGACCAGGGAGGGCAAGATAGACCCAGGGGGGGCAAGATAGACCCGGGGAGGGCAAGATAACCAGGGAGGGCAAATGCCCAGGGTGGGCAAGAAGAAGTGGAGGCAAGATAGACCAGGGGAGGGCAAGATGACCAGGGGGGAAGATAGCCCAGGGAGGGCAAGATAGCCAGGGGAGGGCAAGATAGACCAGGGCAGAGGCAGAAGATAGACCAGGGAGGGCAAGATAGACCAGGGAGGGCAAGATAGACCCAGGGGAGGCAGATAGGCCCAGGGGAGGGCAAGATAGACCCAGGGGAGGGCAAGATAGGCCCAGGGGAGGAAGATAGGCCCAGGGGAGGCAAGATAGACCAGGGGAGGGCAAGATAGACCAGGGGAGGAGCAAGTAGACCGGACATGGGAAGATAGCCAGGGGGGGCAAGTAGACATGGAGGCAGTGCCCAGGGGGGGCAAGAACCGGGGGGGCAAATGACCGGGGGCAAGATGACAGGGGAGGGCAGATACCAGGGAGCAAGATGACCCAGGGGGGGCAGTAGCCCAGGGAGGGAAGTAGACCCGGGGAGCAGTAGCCAGGGGGGGTAAGAGACAGGGAGGCAGATGGCAGGAGGAAGATAGCAGGGGGAAGATGACAGGGGGGGAGATAGGCCCGAGAGGCAAGTAGCCAGGGGGGCAGATAGACCAAGGAGGGCAGATAGCCCAGGGGGGGCAAGATAGACCCAGGGGGGCAAGTAGCAGGGGGGGCAAGATAGACCAGGAGGGAGATAGGCCAGGGGCAAGATAGACCCGGAGCAAGTAGACCAGGGAGCAAGATAGACCAGGGAGGCAAGATAGGCCCAGGGGAGGGCAAGATAGACCCAGGGAGGGCAAGATAGCCCAGGGGTGGCAAGATAGACCAGGGAGGGCAAGATAGACCAGGGGGGGCAAGATAGACCCAGGGGAGGCAAGATAGACCCAGGGGAGGGCAAGATAGACCCAGGGAGGGCAAGATAGCCCAGGGAGGCAAGATAGGCCCAGGGGAGGGCAAGATAGACCCAGGGGAGGCAAGATAGACCCAGGGGAGGGCAAGATAGACCCAGGGGAGGGCAAGATAGACCCAGGGGAGGGCAAGATAGCCCAGGGGAGGGCAAGATAGACCAGGGGAGGGCAAGATAGACCCAGGGGAGGGCAAGATAGACCCAGGGGGGCAAGATAGCCCAGGCAGTCGGGGGCAAGATAGACCCAGGGGAGGGCAAGATAGACCCAGGGGAGGGCAAGATAGACCCAGGGGAGGGCAAGATAGACCCAGGGGAGGGCAAGATAGACCCAGGGGAGGGCAAGATAGACCCAGGGGGCAAGATAGACCCAGGGAGGGCAAGATAGACCCAGGGAGGGCAAGATAGACCCAGGGGGGCAAGATAGACCCAGGGAGGGCAAGATAGACCCAGGGGAGGGCAAGATAGACCAGTGGAGGCAAGATAGACCCAGGGGAGGGCAAGATAGACCCAGGGGAGGGCAAGATAGACCCAGGGGACGGCAAGATAGACCCAGGGGAGGGCAAGATAGACCCAGGGGAGGGCAAGATAGCCCAGGGGAGGGCAAGATAGGCCCAGGGGAGGGCAAGATAGACCCAAGGGAGGGCAAGATAGACCCAGGGGAGGGCAAGATAGGCCCAGGGGAGGGCAAGATAGACCCAGGGGAGGGCAAGATAGACCCAGTGGTGGGCAAGATAGACCCAGGGGAGGGCAAGATAGACCCAGGGGAGGGCAAGATAGACCCAGGGGAGGGCAAGATAGACCCAGGGGAGGGCAAGATAGACCCAGGGGAGGGCAAGATAGACCCAGGGAGGGCAAGATAGACCCAGGGGTGGGCAAGATAGACCCAGGGGAGGGCAAGATAGACCCAGGGGAGGGCAAGATAGACCCAGGGGAGGGCAAGATAGACCCAGGGGAGGGCAAGATAGACCCAGGGAGGGCAAGATAGACCCAGGGGAGGGCAAGATAGACCCAGGGAGGGCAAGATAGACCCAGGGGAGGGCAAGATAGACCCAGGGGAGGGCAAGATAGACACAGGGGAGGGCAAGATAGACCCAGGGGAGGGCAAGATATAGCAGCAGTCTCGGTGGTACACACAAAACTCTCTTATTTTATTTATTTAATGTATTGTATTATTTTAAATAAAATATAAAATAAATTGCGTAATTGTATTTATAAGTTTGTAAATAAAGTAACTTACTTGTTACATTAGTTTAGTCTGTGTTTAAACTAACACAAAACTTACATAAAGTAACTTACTTGTTACATTAGTTTAGTCTGTGTTTAAACTAACAGAAAACTTACAAAAATGTGACAAACAATTTTTAAATTAAAAATTATCTTCGAATTACATTAACTATAATATTTTTCCTTTTAAAATAAAACATAATCATATTAATAAAAATAAACTTTCTAGATAGTTGCACAAACTTTATGAAAGTTTTAAGTAATTTATATAACATATGATCGACACCATGCCTAACCCTTCTAGGGTAGTGTAGGTGCCTGAGCCCGAGCCTTTAGCTCATAAGACTGTCATTCCCATTAGCCCCCTTGAGGCGGGGATGGCAGACCAGAGAGGCCTAGCTTGTGGCTAGGCCTGGGGACAGTTAGTCCCAAAGATGAGGAGGTACTTGTGCCTCCTCCCATGGGAGACTTAGGTCTCACACTCCCTAAAGAGGGAGCCAAGGCCGGGCCACCACTTGGAAAAGGCCCGGGCCGGGAGAATACCGGCTAATCTTTAATAATAATAATAATAATAATATAACATATTTCTTAGTGTAATAATTCTCGTCAAAAAGTTAAACTTATTTTGTTCAACCGTAAATTTGTTCACGAGATCGACACCATGCCTAACCCTTCTAGGGTAGGGTAGGGTAGGTGCCTGAGCCCGAGCCTTTAGCTCATAAGACTGTCATTCCCATTTGCCCCCTTGAGGCGGGGATGGCAGACCAGAGAGGCCTAGCTTGTGGCTAGGCCTGGGGACAGTTGGTCCCAAAGATGAGGAGGTACTTGTGCCTCCTCCCATGGGAGACTTAGGTCTCAGACACTTCCTAAAGAGGGAGCCAAGGCCGGGCCACCACTTGGAAAAGGCCCGGGCCGGGAGAATACCGGCTAATCTTTACCTAACCTAAATTTGTTCATCGACACCATGCCTAACCCTTCTAGGGTAGGGTAGGTGCCTGAGCCCGAGCCTTTAGCTCATAAGACTGTCATTCCCATTTGCCCCCTTGGGGTGGGGATGACAGACCAGAGAGGCCTAGCTTGTGGCTAGCCCTGGGGACAATTGGTCCCAAAGATGAGGAGGTACTTGTGCCTCCTCCCATGAGAGACTTAGGTCTCAGACACTCCCTAAAGAGGGAGCCAAGGCCGGGCCACCACTTGGACAAGGCCCGGGCCGGGAGAATACCGGCTAATCTTTACCTAACCTAACCTAAATTTGTTCATCGACACCATGCCTAACCCTTCTAGGGTAGGGTAGGTGCCTGAGCCCGAGCCTTTAGCTCATAAGACTGTCATTCCCATTTGCCCCCTTGGGGTGGGGATGACAGACCAGAGAGGCCTAGCTTGTGGCTAGGCCTGGGGACAATTGGTCCCAAAGATGAGGAGGTACTTGTGCCTCCTCCCATGAGAGACTTAGGTCTCAAACACTCCCTAAAGAGGGAGCCAATGCCGGGCCACCACTTGGAAAAGGCCCGGGCCGGGAGAATACCGGCTAATCTTTAATAATAATAATAAATAAATAAATTTGTTAAAAATGAACCATGCCAAACCCCTTCTGGGGTAGGGGTAGTCCCTACCCCGACCTTTATCATAAGACTGTCATTCCCATTAACTCCCTTGGGGGGGGGGATGGCGCCCAAGACCCATCTTGGGCAGGGGGGACGTTGGTCCCAAAGAGGGGGAGGTCTTATTCCTCCCCTGGGAGTTTAGGTCTCAGACATTCCCAAAGAGGGAACCAAAGGGCCGGCCCCCCATTTGGGAAAAAGGGCCCCGGGGGGGGAAAAAGGGGGCAAATCTTTAATAATAATAAAAATAAATAAATTTTTTTAAAATGATACCATGCCAAAACCCTTTCTAGGGTAGGGGGTTTCCTGACCCCGACCCTTTAGTCAAAGATGTCATTCCCCATTAACCCCCTTTGGGGGCTTAGTGCCACTGCGGGGGTGGGTTGTGCACAGCACCCCCTTGTTTTGTCGGGAGACTCTCATAGAACAATAGGGGCCCTGATATCCGACTAGGTAAAACGTCGGCGTTGACTGCTTCGTGGGCGATTTCCCCCTCTACGGCGCAGGTTACTCCGGAATCATCCCAAAAAACGTCGGATGCGGAGATGGGGGTTTAGGGGTGTGGCCCTGAAGGGCCCATCGTCTTTTCGTCAATTTTTAAATTCACGGCTTACGATCTTGGTGCGAAATTTAGCATGTGAGTATTGATGTAACTCCGCGTCAAATGCGACCATAATCTCCGCCATTACGGGGGGTGAATTTGCATGCCCCCTTCGAGGTAAAAGGAGGACTTACGAAGGTTTTGCTGCTTTGGCACCGTCATGGGGAAACCCCCAAGCAAGTGGGCGGCAGGTGGTACTGGGACGCCCGGAGGGTACTTTTCTCCCCCAAAATGACACGGGAGGCACCCGTTTCTTTCATAAGGGGGGCTGGCCGGAGTTTGGGACCCAGATTTTTTGGGCGTATGCTGGGCACGACGGACATGCGGGTTTGTGGGGGGAGTATACCATATGGCAGCGACGTGTGGGGAGGCGGGAGGGCGCCGGCGCAAACGGGTGGAGCACCTTACAGGTGGGATGTCGTGGGGAAAATTTCCAAAAGGGAAAATGAGGAGATGGCGTCTATGGAGTACATTGGGGAAGAGTCCTTTTGTGCATGATGGGGTGGCACGAGGGGGGGGGTCAAAAGGGGCCACTTCCCGGTGACGGGGGGGGGACTGCTAATTCAGCAGGGGTGAAGACGGGAGAGGAGCTCGACGGGTTTAAAAAAAATTTTCCCTTTTCGGGCGAGGATTTTGGCTTGGCCGAAAATGGTGCCTGATTTGAAAGGAGAGTGTGGCGGGGACGGGGGCACGGAAGGAGGAGGACAACTGCGGCACAGAAGGGCCCGAGCTCTGTGCGCGGGTCACAGTGGAGGTTATATTCACTGTGAGAACTTCGAGACGTATGGCGGTGGGGAGTGTCACGGGGAAGAGGGGGGCGTCAACTAGATGATCCCCTACACCCCGCAGAGGTCGGGGAGGGGGGTGTATTTTTTTCGTGACGCCGGGATAAGGGCACAAAAGGGGGGGGGGGTGGGAGGGGACAAACCACATGTTGCCCCCTGGGGCAAGGGGGCCCCGGGAAGGGGAGAGAAAAAGGGATTAAAGCTTTAAAAAGGGCCCCTAAAGCATGCGTAAAAGTGAATGGATTTTGGGTATGGTATGAAGAGGGGAATGCTTCGTATTCTCTTTACGTCGATACAGGGGGTAGTCTTTTACAGGGGCAAATTTTCGGGGGTAAAGTGCTCGGTGGAAGGGTAATCGGTGTTGACTCTGCCATGGGCACGTTGAAAGGTGGGGTGGGTTTTTGAAAAAAGGAGGCGACCCCGTTGTGTTGCAAAGACTGAAGGGGGGGGGGGGGGGGAGGGTGTTGCTGGGGAGGGGTGGTGGAGGGGCGAGGGTACCTTTTGTAAGGTGTACACCACTAAAAAAGATATGAAAGTAAAGAGGGGATTTTGTGGTGAGACATTTTTTGTTTTCCCGGGGGTTTACCTAGGGGGCCATCGAGATGGGGACGGAATTGGTGATCAGGAGAGCGATGTGGAACCTCGGGGGGCGGGGCATATGTGACAGCATTACGCAATCAAGGGGTGGACGTTTCAGTTGAGGGATGTTTGGGTGGGGGGCGGGGAGGGGAGCTACTTTCTTGAGGCGAGGTTTACGGGCGGGTTAGACGGGTTGTATTACCCAATAAGGTATGTCAAAGTCTGTCCGTAAATTGACCTAGTTTTTTCAGTCATAGGGGGGTTGTCGGGGAAATAGAGGGGGGATTCTTTTTAGCTTGTATCTCTGGGGGATAGGGAAAATTAAAACATTGTTGGAAATGAGGGGGTTTTGGGGGTTTTGGGGAGCTGTGGGAGAATTAAGGAGTACAGGTGGAGGACTGGTGAGTGGGGGATGGTGTGGAAGACCCGGATTCGGCATATTATGTGGGGGGGGGAAAAGGATTAATTTTTTTAAAATTTTGGGTTGATTAATTATTTGGGAGGACAGTTAGAGTTTTTATGAAAAAGGGACAGAAAGGGGGTGTCTATCCGATGACAACTTATGAACTTAAAGAGGGGTTTGGGGGAAATTCGGGAGAGGGGTTTTTCCAACGGTAGAGTAATGGCGGGGGTGGAGGAGGGTTATGGGGATGGGGCCGTCTTTCGTGGTGTTTGCGCAACAAAAAAAAACGTCAGCGGGCAACAGCTATTCCATTTTTGGGAGGTTTTGAGTCGTGGGGGGGTATAGGGGGGTTAGGTATCCACACTACGGTTTGGGAGGGGGTTTTTGCGGTACGGGTACGAAAAGTATTGGCGGGAGGGGGGGTAGGATTAGGGGATTTAGAGAGGGTGTGTGGAAATGTGCCATGAGGGTTTGGACCAGTGATGGGGGGCTTTGGGGGGGGGGCATAATGAGGGAAAAAGGGAGCTTTGATGCCATGCGAAAGGGAAAGCCCGGGAACGATGGACTGCCCGGGATTTATCAACAGATTGGGGTTTAAAAAAAGGTTTTTTGGGGAGGTTTCTAACTTGATGAAAGGTAGGGAAGGTTTTGGGAAAGAAGGCAACGCTTAGTTGTTTTGGACCCAAGGGTAAGGAACACGTTCGCTCGGGACTATAGAACAATATATTTTTAGCGCGGTTAAGTTATTTGCAAAAATTTTTGGGAAAAAGGTCAAGTGTGTTTTAGGGGGGGTTTATCGGAAAAAACCCGTTTGGGTTCCAGGGAGGTTAGGGGGGGGGACATGGTTTTAAGATTTCGTGGAAAAAAACGGGGGGGAAAGGGGGGGGTTGGTCACTAAATCAAAAAGGGTAGGGTGGGGCGGGGGCTTTTAACTACTTAAAAGGGTGTGGGGAAAAAGGGATGGGAGGGCTTTTTAAGGGGCAAGGGGAGATCAGAAAGGGGAAAAGGGGGAGGAGTCTGGGGAGGGCTTGACAGGTTGCCAGTCACAGTTTTATTTCATGCAAAAGGGCCCCCCTTTTTTAAAATGGTAGCGCCAAGGGGGGTTAGTGAAGGGGTTGGGGGGGGAACTGGGGGGGTTGGCCTGCCAAGGGTAGTAAATACTACTGTATTGGTTAGGAAGGATTCCAAAAAAGCCTTAATGGATGGTCGAACGTTTGCATGGCAATGGTAAGGGGAAAAACGGAGAAGTCCATTTTGGGGGTTTGGAACTTGGGGGAGCGGGGCGATGGGTAGTGCAGTGTAAAGAAGCGGGTAGTCTTAAAAATTTTTTGGGGCTAAAACAATGCAATGATTGAGGTTTCCTTTTAATAATTCGGTTTTGGTTTTTGAAAGGAACTGGGGCGATTGGGAGCATTGCGGCCTTATCTTTGACCTTTTCAGGTGCCCTGTAATTAAATTTTTTTATACAAGGTTTGGGATGTGGCTGCCCTGTTCCCTTTAACGGGGCGGCAAATTGCAAATTACTTTAAAGGGGTTTTTAAAATTTTTTGGGGGTTCAGGTTGTGATTGGGTTTGAAAGGGGGGTAGTAATGTTACCCGTCGTCAGGGGGGTTGGGTTTTTTGAATTTAAAAGGAGGGTCAAAGTATCTTTATTAAAAGGGGGTGATGAGGGAGGGGGGGTGGGGGGGGGTTGGGGAAGGACACAATAAATTGAAAAGCTGTTTTTGGACGGAGTGAGGGGTGTGAAACATTTTGAGGGACATGATGGGTTTGGGATCTGGGTAAGGTAAAAATAAGTAGGCTGTGTAGGGGTTCGGGGGGAAAGGGTTGTGCTCCCGGGGGGGGGATTTTCCCCATGTATACGGGGTTGTATTGGAGAAGGTTGGGAGGTTAAAGGGTTTCAACCCGTGGCTGAGGGGATGTATCGTTTTTGATGGGGTTTTCCATCGGGGGTGGGTTTCGAGTAGACTGGGTTTAGGGGGGGGGGGATGTGGAATATGTGGCGGGGAGGTTCTGCATTCCCTGTAGTGTATTTTTTGAGGGGTTGGGGAGCGTCAGGGGGTTTGGGTTTCAGGGTGTTGCAAAGATAAGTGGTCAAACTTTTCTTTTTTGCGGGATTGAGTTTGATGTGGGGGGGATGGGGAAAATATTATTAGGGTGTGGGGGACATTATGGAGATTAAGTCTAATTTTGTGGGAATGAGGGGGGAAAAGGGGTAAGTGAGGTGAAGAGGAGGGTATTGGCTGTTTCTTTTATAAAAAGTTGTCCGAATAAAGGGAAATTTATGGGAGGAGGTGGGGGCGGGGTTTCTTGAGGGGTATAGAGACATTACATTAAAGGTTTTTTTAAATTTGTAAAGTAGGGGGGTGGGGCAGGGTAGGGTGGTTAATGTATTTTGTTTAAGGCCTGTCAGGGGGGGAAACGGGGCGCCTTGGATGTAGCAGGTGAAGTGTTGAACTTGGGGGATGATTTGTATTCATGGTTTTTGATGCGTAATCAATATATGTGTTTGATTTTGCAGAGGACTTTTGTTATGTATTTACTCTTATGCATGTTGTTAATGATTTAAGGGGTCGGGTTGGGTCCTTGTTTATTTTATATTCTTTTTGATGAACATATTGTTTTTTTTCCTTTTCTCAAACAGTCGTTTAAATTTTATTTAACGTAACGGGGTCCTACTTTTTAAAATTTTCAAGTGACAATATATGTATAAAATGTTGTTTTGTAACATATAACAAAGCAATTGAATTGCGGTTATTGGTTATCAAGGGTAGGGGTTTTCATGTATGGGTGAGGAGGGTATTTTTTTATCTAAATTATTTGTGGGTTGTTCATGATTATTTTGTTAAGACCCGTTTTTTTTTCTTTATCTATTTCTTGATTGTTTTTTCAAATAAAAAAAAAAAAAAAAAACCCCTTGGGGGGGGGATGGAACCCCAAAAGGGCCCAGCTTGTGGCTAGGCCCGGGGGCAGTTGGTCCCAAGATGGAGGTTTTTCCTCCTCCCATGGGGGACTTAGGGCTAGCATTCCCTAAAGAGGGAACCAAGGGCCCGGGGCCCCACTTGGGAAAAGCCCCCGGGGGGGAGAAAGGCTAATTTTAATAATTAAAAAAATTTGTTTAAAATTTTGTATCTTAAGTAAGTATTTTTTAAAAGGGGAATTTTTCCCCCTAAATTATTAAACGGAAGCTTTTTTTTTACCCTTTCTTCACTGACGTATTTTTTTTAACTTTTTTATGTGTAATTAATAACAATTTTTACGGGAATATATTATTGTTGGTGTCCCAAAAATAAAATACTGCTTTGAACTGTAAACCCAAAAAAGGGGCTAGAATGAAATTATCCCCGAGCTCCCCACCATCGTGTGTCCTTGGGGAGCGGGTCAACATCCAGTTCCACTGGTCCTACTCTTTAAATTTAAAGGGTCGTATGGGGGAGTGGGTTAGGGCGCATTTGGTTTTCGCCCACCAGAGGGAACCCAAAAAAGCATGGGTTGAGTCCTTTTCTATGAGTGTGTTTTATATTTTCTATTTTTTTTATGTAAAAGGGGCCCCCCTTGGTGTAAATTGTGGGGACCCACACCTCGGGGGAAAATGGATAAGAAGATTTCAAGGGAAAAATATTTGGTTTCTTTTTAGCCGTTAATTTATAATATAATATATATATATATATATTAAAAATAATTATTAATATATATATATAATATTATATATATATATTTTTAATATAATTAAATATGAAAAGTTAAAAACGGGGGGGTAAGTTTTTTATGGTTGGTGCAATTATTTAATAAATGTATGGAAGAGGGTAAGGTACCTAGGGATTGGCAGAGAGCATGCATAGTTCCTTTGTATAAAGGCAAAGGGGATAAAAGAAAGTGCAAAAATTATAGGGGGATAAGTCTGCTGAGTATACCTGGTAAAGTGTATGGTAGAGTTATTATTGAAAGAATTAAGAGTAAGACGGAGAATGGATAGCAGATGAACAAGGAGGCTTTAGGAAAGGTAGGGGTGTGTGGACCAGGTGTTTACAGTGAAACATATAAGTGAACAGTATTTAGATAAGGCTAAAGAGGTCTTTGTGGCATTTATGGCAAGTGTATGGTGTAGGAGGTAGGTTACTGAAAGCAGTGAAGAGTTTTTACGAGGATAGTGAGGCTCAAGTTAGAGTATGTAGGAAAGAGGGAAATTATTTCCCAGTAAAAGTAGGCCTTAGACAAGGATGTGTGATGTCACCGTGGTTGTTTAATATATTTATAGATGGGGTTGTAAGAAAGTAAATGTGAGGGTCTTGACAAGAGGCGTGGAGTTAAAAGATAAAGAATCACACATAAAGTGGGAGTTGTCACAGCTGCTCTTTGCTGATGACACTGTGCTCTTGGGAGATTCTGAAGAGAAGTTGCAGAGATTGGTGGATGATTTTGGTAGGGTGTGCAAAGAAGAAAATTAAAGGTGAATACAGGAAAGAGTAAGGTTATGAGGATAACAAAAAGATTAGGTGATGAAAGATTGAATATCAGATTGGAGGGGAGAGAGTATGGGGAGGTGAATGTATTCAGATATTTGGGAGTGGACGTGTCAGCGGATGGGTCTATGAAAGATGAGGTGAATCATAGAATTGATGAGGGAAAAAGAGTGAGTGGTGCACTTAGGAGTCTGTGGAGACAAAGAACTTTGTCCTTGGAGGCAAAGAGGGGAATGTATGAGAGTATAGTTTTACCAACGCTCTTATATGGGTGTGAAGTATGGGTGATGAATGTTGCAGCGAGGAGAAGGCTGGAGGCAGTGGAGATGTCATGTCTGAGGGCAATGTGTGATGTGAATATAATGCAGAGAATTCGTAGTTTGGAAGCTAGGAGGAGGTGCGGGATTACCAAAACTGTTGTCCAGAGGGCTGAGGAAGGGTTGTAGTGGTTCGGACATGTAGAGAGAATGGAGCGAAACAGAATGACTTCAAGAGTGTATCAGTCTGTAGTGGAAGGAAGGCGGGGTAGGGGTCGGCCTAGGAAAGGGTTTTTGGAGAGAGGGGTAAGG